>PVKA01003884.1:0-104845 GCA_004027165.1 Ctenomys sociabilis
CCCCCAGTCACAAGCAATTTGGCAATAAAATAAATAAAATTTATTGAAGTTGGAAAGGAAAAAGAAAAATTATTTCTGTTTGCAGATGACAAGATGTTATAAGTAGAAAAACCTAAAGGCTTCATCTGTACCCAACACCTGCAAATGAAAGAAGAGATTTATTTTCACTCAGTTTCAGAAATTTTAGCTCATTGTCAACAGGCTCAACTGAAGAAATAGCAGGGTGGTGGGTCTACCACAGACAAAGTTGCTTATACCATGGCCCTGGGAAGCAGAAAGGGAGGGAGGGGCCCAACGAGCAGATATCTGTACTTTTCCAGGTCGCCTCTTCAGTGACACATCTCTGACCAGGCCCCATTGCCTCCCATCAAGTTTATGTACTGAAAGATGCACTGAAAGAAAAAAACAAAGTGACTGCATGAAAATTTCAAATTTTGTGTAATAAGACATTATTGGCCAAGGAGATGGCTCAGTGGAATAAGTGCTTCCCTGGCAAGTGTAAGGGCCTGAGTTCAATCCCCGGTTCCACCTCCCCCCAAAAAAGAAAAACATTATCATTGTTCCCAACAACATAGGTACTACTGGTTCAAGAAAGTAACTTATAGACTGAGCCTGACCCCCTTAGATAAACATAAAAACAATGTTATTCTGTGGTTGTCAAAGAGTATAGGATCTCTTTCTCTATATTCAAAAAAAAGGATTTTTTAAAAATGTATTTGGTACAGAATCTCACTACACAGCTCAGACTCCTAGTGATCCTCCTGTTTTCAGCCTCCCTGGGGCTGGGATTACACGTGTGTGCCACCACGCCTGACCTCTTAGTCTGATGAGCTATCTCGCAGGCCATGAAGGTTATTTGCATACTGTATAAGACCTTATTATGAGCAAATGGAAATTACTCTACCAAAAATGATGTCAGATATTCAAAATAAGGATCACTGTCATCACCTTGCACTCACCCGCATTTCCCAAACTAAAATGCTACATACTTTACAAATGAAAAAATATATGAAATATGTAGTGTATCTTAGAAAACAAAATAATATAACATTGCTTATGCTACTCAAAATTTCAATAAACCCTATGTTTAAGAACTTATATTTTTTTAAAATCAGAATTGAATTTAAATTTCTGTTTTCATTAAAGTAGATGAATTCTTTTTACAGAGCAATAAGAAACTGAAACTACTTAGTTTTCAACTTCTGAGAGAAGATGAAGTACTTATAGAGTAGAAATATATTATCTGTGTTTACTACATTTGCAGAGACTGTCATCCTTTAATCCTTGTGTAATGGTGACTGGGACAACAGATTTTCAGGTAAAATTTGTCACATTATACAACATAATTATAACATATCCACTTGTCAAATTCAACTAGGCATTTTCAGGAAAAATTCAGCTAATATAAAATTGAAGCAACAAGAACTAACCTCAGAAATTTAAAGCAACAAAGCTTCAGTGTCGAGAAAACAAGATTATGCTCAGAAAAACGTTAAATTCCAGACAGAGGATGCCTGAGTTCAAATCCCAGCCCTGCCATTTACAAACTATGTGACCTGAAACAAGTTATTTCTCACTAAAACAAAGTTACAAAAGGAAATAATAAAGCCCAACCCACAGGACTGTCAGAATAGTGAACATTTATGAGTCAAGATAAATGACACCTACAACTCCTTGACACATAGTAACAATTACAGAGATCATTCTCCATAAGCTTTTGTAAAAAATATATTGCATATAAATTGCACTAGAGATAGCCACTTCACACACCATTCATTTCAGCCACCAATGAATTCGAGTTCAATATTCTTTAGAGTCACATCACAAAAATGAAATTATTACTGCAACAAAAAACTCTGTTTGCCTACTGGTTCCCATAAACTTTTTCAAAGGTAAATTGCTCAATCTTCATTATACAAGCAGTCATCATAGCAAATTTCTGATTCCTGAATGACTGAAAGGAGATTTTTAAAATAAAATAGCAATGATTACAAAAGCTCAGAAAAATTTTTTACTTCTGAAATGTGAAGTAAAAACACACTGTAAACAGTAAAGAGGTAAGCCACAAAATAGGAAAAAATATTTACAAATCAGATATCTAGAAAAAGATTAACATCCAGAGCATAAGTTTTAAAATGTCTTCAACCCAACACCAAAATAATAAAACAGCCAGTAAAATAACTGGCATAAGGAAAAAGAGGGGGGAAGGGACATAAAAAGAATGAAGATGTATTATGTACATGTGCTAATTCCTCACAATGGATGTAATAATTATGTATTGCAAACATGTGCTAATAAAAATTAGCAATAAAGAATTGGGCCAGGTCAGGAGTTTTACTTCCCTGTATCTATATGACTTGAATAGACATTGCTAAAGATAAACAAATAGCCAATAAACACAAGCTTAAAATCTAATCATTAGAGAAATGAAAATCACAATTACAAATGGATTCCCCTTCACCCCCAATAGGATAACTATTATCTTAAAAAGAACAACTGTTGGAAAAGATGTGGAGAAACTGGATTGCTTATGTACTTTCAATAGGAATGCAAAATGGCGCAGCCATTTTGTAAAATAGTAATAAACTCCTCCAAAAGTTAATAATACAATTACTGAGCCAGGATGTAGCTCAGTGACACAGCATCTGCCTGGCAAGTGTGAAGTTATGAGTTCAATTCCTGGTATCAAAAAAAATATTTTCTAGGTATATACAACAAAAGATTTGAAAACAAGGTTTCAAAAAATTTTGTATACTTATATTCATAGCAACATTTTTTCATAATAACAAAAGTTAGATGTAAGCAAGTGAATATTGACTCATGGATCGATAAACAAGATTGGCTTCTAGGTAAAACAAAATACTATTTCCTTCCTCTAAAAGAAAATTCTAAAACAATGTCTTATAAGGAAATTCTAAAACATTCATGTTGTACATAAATGAAACTTGCTGGCACTATGCTAAATGAAATAAAGCAGCTACCATAGGAACAGCTTTTTTTTTTTTTTTAATTTATGTATTTGGTACAGTGTCTCACTATGCAGCTAGGACTCATGATGAGCCTGGTGTTTTCAGCCTCCCCAGTGCTGGGATTACAGGTGTGCACCACCACACTTGGACTCGTCGGTCACAGGCTCAGTGTGCCCCGGAATGGCTCCAGCGCAGGTCCGGGGACCAAACCCTGGTCCCTGCGCTTGCCAAAGCAGGAACTTTACTCTGAAGAACAAATATTGGATGAGGTAACTGCATCAGTCAAATTCCTACCATAGAATAATGATTGATAGGGGCTGCATAGAGAAAAGAATGGAGGCTGGCAAGATAGCTCAGTGGTCTAAAGCGCCCCCTAGGGACCGCGGTTCGAGCCCCAGCACCACATGCCATGCTAGGCCCTCCCCCCAGGGCGGGCTGAGCTGACCCCCCCACCCCCGCAAAAAAAGAAGCCGTGATGTGTAGCGAGACACTGTAATAAATAAATGAATTAAAAAACAGAGAGAGAGAGAGAGAGAGAGAGAGAGAGAGAATGGGAAGTTATTGTTTAGTGGCTACAGTGTTTCAAGTGTGAAGAAGAAAATTTCTGGAGACTGTGGTGATCACTGGATGGCAGGGTGAATATACTTAATGCTTCTGAAGTATGTACTTAGATGGGATACATAACAAATTGTTTAACACACACACCACGCCCTCAGGATAACATGCCAGCCTAGAATTTGAAATAGTAGATACCAAAAACAATTTTTTTTTTAACAATAGAAAAATACTCTCCACTAGTTTACTTTTCCCCAATGATTGACAGGCTATTTACAAATAAGCTGATCTCCAATGCTGCATATTAAAATGGTAAGTCTATCAACTGTTTCAAATCTAAATGAAAAAAATTAAGGCACATTTGATCTGTGAGTTGAAAACAAACATTCTGATATAATGATAGATTCATTTCTTTCATCCCCAAAACATACGAGCACCTAAATTGTCCAAGAACACTTAATATTTTAGTAAAATAGGAATGTGAAAATTAAGGAGGGAGACAAGTACTTTCAAAAGAAAATCTGTGGAGATGGGTGTACAGCAAAAAAACATACTAACCACACTCCTGGTACATGTAAATATTAGTAACAGGTACACTAAGAATGCTAGAGTTCTCAACCATGTATATTAAATAAATTAAAGGTATTTCAGATATAAATGATAAAGCAATTCGAGGGTTTTTTTTTGTTGTTGTTGTTTTGTTTTTTGGTCTTTTTAAGACAGGTTCTCACTGTGCAGTTCAGGCTGACTGGCTCATTTTGTAGCCCAAGGCTAGTCTCAAACTCACAACAATACTGCCTCAGCCTCCCAAGTGCTGGGATTGTAGGCATGTGCCACCATGCCTGGCCCCAAAACAGTTCTTGACTGGGTCATTGCTCATGTGCTAAGTATCTGAACAAGCCAGATTATCAGTAAAGGAGCTAGAGGGAAAGTGCTCAAAGCCTCCAGCTGCAGCACTTTCTAACAAGTTAGGGCAGTATACTTGTTTGTGTGAGTTCCCAGCCTTGCTAGTTTTGTAGGTAATGAATATTTTCTGTATCAGTAGAGACTTTCATTAATCAGAGTTTATTTAGTACACTAAAATAGCTCTACTATTTAAGTGCTCAAAAAAGTCATTTAGCATAGACATTTTACTACATCACCTCACAGAGTTCTGTCAAGGATGCTCTGTAGACAACTTCTTAGCAGAAGGACTTCATTCTCCTGAGAACACAGTGGAGGCTGCACATGGCCCTTAAGAAGACACTGATGTCTTTGAAACCTGGCCTGCAAAAATCTAGTGAACTGCGGGTGACTCCCACTTGTACAAATTCGTCTGAACCCTGGTTCTCAGAATGGCTAAATGAAAGAATCACTGGAAGATTCAAAATAGATTCCGTCACATTCCAACCTTATGAAATAATGAATGGTCTTGCATAAGCATTGAGAAAGAAGACAGACATGCCAGAGCTCTGTGATTTATTGGCTTCCAGGGACTCAAAGACTGTGAAGATAATTCTCTTCCTCCTGTTCTACAAGAAATATATGTATATATGTACATTCTACTGGGCTCTGTTGAACTAAAAATAATGGCTCAATCATGGGATGAAAACTAGTGCCAACAGAAAGAAGGAGCTCCAACTGCCCTGCTTTTCAGCCAATGCAGAGTCTGTATTTTAAGCTTTTTGTCTTAATCTCTTTTGTCCAAAAGTTAAAATAGCATCAACATGGGTTTTTATGTGGCCTGCAGTTTCATGCAGGCTTTTTTGGCTCACACAAGTGAAATTTGCTCATATGACCTCAACCCTTAATATGTTATTGCCTAGGCAGCTGCCCTCTTCCTCACCTCTTAGAAATTAGCTGTGTATTTCTTTGGGATCAATGACATCCTCAGAAAACTGACTGCAGCTCTTCTAAGAAACCTGGTTCCACTCTGCTCCCCACAGACAGCTGTGGAGAGGTTTTCATGAGAAATTGTTCAGAGTCCTCTATGTCAGAGCCCCAAATTTGTGGTGTTTTTTGTTTGTTTGTTTGCTTGCTTGTATATTTTGATGGAACCAGGGATTGAACTCAGGCCCTTGTGCTTGCCAGGCAACCAAATTTGGATAAGGTTTTACCAGAATATTCACTGGCATTAGCATTTTGGCAAAAGTAGGGAAGGACTTTTACTCTCATGGGATCAGCTATCCATCCTGAAACTAAAATGGAAAAGATTAACTGGCTCATGGAAAGGATTTTGTGAGAAATCTAATGTCCTGGGGTTGGTTTCATTATACCTCCTCTTATCACCACTCAGCTCCCTGTGTGTCTCTTGAAAAATATTTTCAAAATTTTAATCAGGATTTCTCTGTCATCAGCCCAAGTCAAAGCCTCTAGAGACACTGTCTTTTTCCTAGTCCTTGTTTGTGAACTCCTGGCTCCTCAATCCCATTGAAGTATAGGAATACAGCAAATGCATGGAACACTTACATTCTACTGGGACAGCCTGCAAAAAAAAATGCAACCTGGGTTTAGAAGAACTAAGAGACATGAGACTAATGGATATAAACCAAGCAATAGATGATATTAGTAATTATTGCAATGCTAATTTTCAGATAAAATTATTCTAATTGTGGTCATGTTTTCATTTGAGTTCATGGAGATGCCTATAATTTTCTTTTTGTTTGTTTGCTTGTTTGTTTGTTCTTGAGCCAGGGTCTCACTTTGTAGTGCATGATGGCCTTGAACTCACTATGTAGTCTAGGCTGACCCTGAACTCATGGCAATCCTCCTGTCTCAGCCTCCTAAGTGCCAGGATTATAAGTGTACACCACTATGCCCTGCTTTGGAATTTGGTTTTTAATACTTCAGCAAAAACAAATAATGGGAGGCTAAGGTGGGAGGATTTGAGACCAGCCTGGGCAACATAATGATTTAGTGAGACCATGATTCAAAATAAAAAAAAAAAAAAATTTAGAGGTCTAGGAATGTAGCTCAATGAGAAGGCCCTATGTTCAATCCCCAGTTTTAAAAAAAAAAAAAATTAGCTAGCTAGCTAGCTTATTTATGTATTTGAGCCAGTGAGACCCTGGCTCAAGAACAAACAAATAAGCAAACAAACAAAAAGCAAATCATAGGCATCTCCATGAACTCAAAGAGAGTGATAGGTGAAATGAAATTGATAACTTGTAGGCTATTAAGGATATTAATGGTGGACTGTTTTTAGCTGAGAGTTCATTATAGTATTTTTTTTCCTATTTTTATAGTATGTTTTAAATTTCTATAGTAAAAAGTAAAGGAGAAAAAGAGAAACAGGAGAAAGTACCAGAAATGCTAGAAAAAGTCATTGTTTTACTTTGAAAAGAACCACGACAGCAGGAACCAGGGGTTTGATCTCTAGGACCGCATGCCCTGTCAGCCCAGGCTCCCTGGCACGCTGAGCCAATGACCAAATCTGGGCATGGTGGCGCACACCTGTAATCCCAGCGCTGTGCAGGCTGAAAACAGGAGGATCACTAGGAGTCTGAGCTGTACAGTGAGACCTGTACCAAATACATAAATTAAAGAAAAACATATGAAAAGAACCACTTCACAAAAATTAACTCAGAATGGATCACAGACTTCAATGTAAACCTATGAAATATTTGATGATAATCTAGATTATTTGGTGGTGATAATTTTTCAGAAAACATCAGAGATATGATTCATGAGAGAAAAAATTAATAATTTAGACCTTATTAAAATTAAAACTTTCTTATGACAAATGCCATTGAAAAATAAAAAGACAACTATGGATATGAAAAAAATCTAGTAAAATAAAACAGCCCCATTAAAATATGTATAAAAAATCTGAACAGCAAGGCACGATGACACTTTCCTGAAATCCTAGTACTTGGGAAGCTGAGGCAGGAAGACTGTCCTGAGTTTGAGGCCAGCCTGGGCTACATAGTGAACTACATAATGAGACACTATCTCAAAAAAGAAAATATAATTCACTAAGGAAGATATACAAATGGCAAAGAAGCATACAAAAAGGTCCCCAACATCTTGTCTTTAGAAAACTTTAACTTAAGACATCAGATGCTACTACATAGCTCTTAGAAGGTTTAAGTCAAGATACTGACATCACCAAATGTTGGGGCAGCTACAGAGCAATAGGAAGTCCCATTCCTTGTTAGTGAGAATGCAAAGCATTTCTCCTCCTTTGGATGGTACTTTGGCAGTTTTTTACAAAACTAATCATAAATAGTAGGAAATAAGAAGCTATATCTTTGGCAAATGGGCAAGGGACTAAGAGATACTCTGTGGGGAGATAGGAAAAGGAAATGTAGAATGAATTCAGAGCCGGGCGTGGTGGCGCATGCCTGTAATCCCAGCACTCGGGAGGCTGAGGCAGGAGGATTGTTGTGAGTTCGAGACCAGCTTGAGCTACAAAGTGAGCTTAAGGCCAGCCTGAACTGCATAGTGAGACCCTGTCTCAAAAAGACAAAAAAAAAAAAAAAAAAAAGAATGAATTCAGAAGTGTCTTACATGGGTACCAATGATCCACAACAAATGTATTTGTCATGTACCACAAAAATGTACTAATTTAAAGAACTTCTCAGTCTTGACATATAATCCAGTAATTGTGATCCTTAGTGTTAAATCAATTAAAAACTGATGTCTACACACACACAAAAAAACCTGACTGTAAATGTTCACAACAGCTTTATTAATAACTGCTGCTATGGTTTGGATCTGGAATGTCTCCCAAAGGTCCATATGCTGAAGATTCAGATCCCAGCCTGCTACACTAGTTGGAGATGGGCGAGGATGTAAGAGCTAGGGCTCAGTGAGCAACGTCAGAGGTCGGGGACATGGCCTAGAAGAGGACTGTGGGACACTGGTCTCTCCCTCCCTGTCTTGCGTGCGGGTGTGTGTGTGTGTGTGTGTGTGTGTTAGGGAAGGGTCTATAGGGTGTTCAAGGTCTCACTACTAGATCGGACTTGTAGTGATCCATCTGTTTACAGCCTCCAAGAGCTGGGATTACAGGCACATGGCACCATGCCCAGTCTCAATCGCCATCGCAGGCTGCCCTGGGGGCGGGGCCAGAACAGCAGGCTCAGGGATCAACCCCTAGCCCCTGCACCTGCTTATAGGTGCTTTAATCTGCTGAGCTATTTGGCTGGCCCTTCTCCTCCCTATCTTATTCTGTCATTTGAGGAGCAGCCTTACACATGCACATCGTGATGTGCTCTCGCCCCATAGCCCACAGCAATGGGCCCACCTAACCACGCACTCACCCCTCCAGAACAGTGAAATAAAGTGTTTTCCCTTATCAGTTTATTCTCTCAACAAAAACTTAAATAACATAATTGTCAACATGTAGGAGTGTTAGGATGTCTTTAACATCATTTATATTTATGCATATTTAAATTTGTGTATTTTTTATATTCATCTCATTCATAAATGGAATATTGTTTATCAGTCATTCCAGCTCAGCAATAAAAAGAAATGAGCTATTAACCATGAAATTACATGGAATATGCTTAAATACAGATTGCTCAATGAGGGAAGCTGATCTAAAAAGATTAAACAGTCATTTCAACTATATAACATTCTGGAAAAAACAAAACTATGAGGATAGTAAAAAGATCAGTACTTTCTAGGGCTTTTGGGGAGGGAAGGAAGATGAATAGGGATTTTTAGAGGGTCTATATGAATCCTCCATTTCTGTAAGTTGAAAACTTCCCTAAAAATGTTGAAAGACAGAGAGAGAGAGAGAGAGAGAGAGAGAGAGAGAGAGAGAGAGAGAGAGAGAGAGGAAGAGAGAGAACACAATTGATTGGTTGACTGATTTACCTGCATGAGGACAGGGACCAGGCATAAATTTGTCTCTCAACCATACAGATATTTGTGTATCTGTCAAAATAGAAACACAATGGAGTTCATTTTTAAGAATTTTTTTTTTCTCAAAATGTGACCTAAAACCCATCTCTTTTAGAATCAAGTGGCTTGACTGTTAAATGTGGGCTCTAAGGCCCAAGGCCAGAACTACTGAATCAAAGTCTATGTGTAAGGCTGACCAGATAGCTCAGAGGATTAAAGCACCTGACAGGGACACAGGGACTGGGTTCAGCTGTGCTGTATGGGCCCCACCCCTGGGGCACTCTGAGATGAGCATGGTGCCATGCATTGTAATGCCAGTGCTTGGGAGGCTGAAAACAGGAGGATCACTGCAAGTCCAATTTGTGTAGTGAGACCCTGTAGACCTTGTACTAAATACATTTTTTAAAAAAAGTCTATGTGGGGCCTGAAAACCAGCATCTGAAATACTCCAATAATTCCTATTGCTTTAAGTTTTGGCATTCTACAAATTCTACAAATCTGCTAACTGTTGATCTTCTGTTTTCCCTGTGCATATGGAGAAATAAAGAGTAAATGCCCACTACCTTTTCATCAAATATTTGTAATAAACCTCTGAATACTGGGGCCGGATGTGGACAGAGTGGGATGACACATGGAAAGTGAGAGTGACAAACAATCCTGAAAGTTTCTTAGCCTCGGTGGAAAGAAGAAGCCAAAATAAGAGGTGAGCTATTCACTTTCCAGGTTTATTGGCTCAGGTTCATTTTAAACAGAAGTTATTATGCTTTAGTGCAAGACTACCCCCCAAAGCCTCATGAGGGTAATTGCATTCTGGGAGCACTGTACTGACCAACTAATGGTTCAGTAGCTGAATGTGCTGTTAGGACGTGGGGCCTAACTGGAGGTAGGTCACCTGGGCTATGACCCAGACAGGTGTGTTCTTGTCCCTAACTCATTTCTCGTTCTTTGCTTCCTGGTTGTAAATGGCAGGGTTGAATGACTTTTAAAATTTTCTTTCGCTTCAGAAAAAAAAGTGTCTGAAAAGTTGGGACAAAAGATAGCATGGTTGCTGAAGAGATTAACACTAAAAAGAAGCTAAGATCTGGGAAAGGTGGCCCAAGCTTATAATCTCAGCACATGGGAGGCTGAGGCAGGAAGACTGCTGTGAGTTTGAAGCCAGCCTAGACTACATAAGGAAGTTCAGGGTCAGCCTGCACTACATAGCAAGACCTTGTCTTAAAAATAAATAAGTAAATAAATAATAAATAAGCTAAGTATCTTGCATCAAGACAAAAGAAAAGATGGCATGAAAGCATGTCAGAAATCAGCAAGACACCATCCATAAAAGGCTCAAGGGCACAACATTATAAAGCTTTCATTTGAGAAGAGAACCTCTAGAGACCTTGGTGCAAAAGGACTACTGAGGGAATTGGTTCCCAGGGATTTGTCTTACATTGCTTAGCTATCCACACCCTCAGAGACCTCTACATCCATCATCCAATGAGATTGGGCTACTGCTCAAATTGATGGCAGACCTTGACATCATCTACACGGTGCTTGTTTTACTCTGATGCAGGATGCAAGAGTTATAGAGTCGAAGACTGGGCATGGTGGCACGCACCTGTAATCCCAGCACTTGGGAGGCTGAAAATAGGAGGATCACTATAAGTCTGATGTGTGTAATGAGACCCTGTAGTCCCTGTACTAAAATACATTTAAAAAAAGTAAGCTACAGGATCAAGGAAACTTCCACCCAGATTTCAGAAGGAAGCTGTGTAGTATACCCCTCAGAGGGCAGTGAGCAAAGCTGAGAAAGGGAAGGGGAGGGCCCAGGAAGTTGAAGACATCAGGAATGGGGGATGCCTACTGAGGTAAGCTGCAGGCAGCAAGCAGTCACCAAAGACAGAGGCTGTGTGGATGCAGTCAATGATACCACAGGGGTGGGGATGCCTAACCTTGGAAGTAGCATCTCACCACAGCCTGCCCTGGATGCTGGACATGGCACTACAGTATTCAATGTTTGTTTTTCTGGTATTACTTCTGACTGATTTATTTCTATCCCCTGTTTCTCCCTTTTGAAATAAGAATGTTTATCCTGTGCTATTCTTTATTAGAAGAGTTTAGCATGCTTTTTTATTTTTCCTGGGGCTCACAGCTAAAAGTGGGCTGGACTTTTCAGCAATACAGGAACAGTTAAGACTTTGGTAAATCTTAGAGGTGGACTAAATATATTTTTCATAATAAGATGGACATGGGTCTTTCTGATTTTGATCAAACTTGTCCTCCCAAAGCCTTATGTGTTAGGAAGATAACTGGCTCATGGGAGCATGATAATTATCACTGAATTGGAGCTACATGTGCTGGTAGGAAGTGTGGTCTGGTTGTAGGCCACTGGATGTGTATACCTTTGTCCCCAACTTCTTTTTTTTTTTAATATAGGTAGAATCATTTTATTTTTTATGAATTTTTTTCCATAATTTTGTTGAGAAACAAATAGCAATGAGACAGTTTCAAATCAAATTAGGACAGTTTCAATAATTAATACATTACATATTGTTTTCTTAGTGGTTATTTGTTGTACAAGATGCAGATATGATATTCTATGTATAAACATTATTAGAACAGAGCCCTCTATTCACTGAATTAACAGAATGTAGCTGTATATCTATCTCAACTATTTTGAATATACAGCTACAAAATTGTATACCCTTTTTTGTTTACTTTTGTCACTTAAATATTATAAGTATGTGAATTCAGTAAAATATTCCAAAGTAGTCCAGTAGTCCATAATAGTATAGGGTTTTCCATATAGGGCAATGTCAGAAGTTGTTAACTTGAGTCTTTTACAGCTCAACATAATATTATGGCTTCATTTCTTTTTTTTTTCTTTTTGAGACAGGGTCTCACTATGCAGTTCAGGCTGGCCTTAAGCTCACTTTGTAGCTCAGGCTGGTCTCGAACTCACAACAATCCTCCTGTCTCAGCCTCCCGAGGGCTGGGATTACAGTCATGCACCACCATGCCCAGCTCGGCTTTACTTCTTATACTTGATCTTTATACTTTTCTGCTGGATGGTTAAGATCAAGATAAATCAAGACCTATGTAATAAGAATTGTAGCTTTTGTATCTAATTAAGGTCAATCAAATCCCCTCAGGATTTGTCCCGAGATCCTGTACTGCAGTTTTTAGATGCTTTGTGTCAGGCATGTGGATGAGTCATGGCCATTGCTTGACCAATTTGCTTTCTGTGAAAGCCTGAGAAAATGCTTCCTCTCCATGTGTCTCTCCTTAGGCACACTGTATATCATCCATCTCTTTCCTCTTTGGCTCCATAATCTTCTTGATCAGAAAACTTGGGATACAACTGAGTTGCATGATGTTACAGTACAGGCCCAGCTTCTTTCTTCATCTGCCTCCCAACTGCCAAGTTGTTGATTGCCTTTTCTTCCACCAGGCCCCTCTACCATCCTGCTTACTCCTTTGAGCCCTCTGATGATGGACTGAAAGCATGAGGCAAAATATACCTCTCCTTCTTTAAGTTGTGGCTGTAGGTATTTTGCCCCAGTGGTAGGAAAGTAACTAAGACAGGATTTAAGTAATAAATATCAGACAACATTGGCTGAGTTGGAAAAATAGTTACATATATGAAAGCCTTCCAGAAAAAAGTACCAGGTATTAGAAGTCACTTAAACTGAAGCCAGAGGAAAATGGTTGAAAATATTTCAGCCAAGTGTGGTGGCTCACACCTGTAATTCCAGAACTCAGGAGGCTGAAGCAGGAGGACCACCTGAGTTCAAGGCCCACATAGGCTATGCATTGAGTTCAAGACCAGCCTGAACTTCAAAGTGAAACCCTGTTTCAAAACTAAATAAATAATAAACAAACAAATAGGAAATACCATTTCAATTGGTTCTTGGGAAGGATATTTACAGAAATAAGACAAAACAACCAAAAGAAATGGGTAAAGGAATAAAAATAAAAGAAAAGAGAAATAAAATAGGAAACCCAGAAAAAACTGGAAGAAAATTCTTCGAAAGGCAAAACCCAATGAAAATATGCCAGTCAGGAGTGACCAGCATATAGGAAAAAATGTGCAACAGAGACCAACGGCTTATTAGAGCATCTGTCGGACCTGCCATTCAGACACCTGGAAAATAATAATGTAGCAAAGAGGAGAGTTCTGGGGATAAAGAAGGAGCTAAAAGGAAAACTAGAAGTCACAGAGAAACTG
Source organism: Ctenomys sociabilis (assembly GCA_004027165.1). Classification (NCBI taxonomy): domain Eukaryota; kingdom Metazoa; phylum Chordata; class Mammalia; order Rodentia; family Ctenomyidae; genus Ctenomys; species Ctenomys sociabilis. The sequence continues at coordinate 13,561 of PVKA01003884.1, forward strand.
GTGAAACTGAAGACAATGCAAAGAACTGGACTGCTGACCCCAGCTCCCAGGGAAAGAGCTCCTGTGCAAACATAAGGTAAGTCTGGACAGAGCTGGCAGTCCCAGCAAAAACAACAGTCTGGCAGCCTGGCCCCAAGAATAGCTCACAGTTACTGTATACTGCAAATACAGTATACATGATGCTATTTACAGTTGACGGAAATGTAAACAAATGTAAAGATACAGTGTCAAATCATAACTGCATAAAATTGAAAGTACATACTGTATTGTTGTGACAACCTCCTGGTGGTGCTCCTGTGGTGAGTACAAATGTTTGAAAGGCAGCCTGATGATACTTAGCTGTTCGGCTCTCTAGTAAACTGTGTATCTCACAGTTCTTGCATATTTTTCACCACACATAATGCAAAGTAGAAAGTATACATTAATATACTATGTTCTTTTTTATTAGTACATGCTTGCAGTTCACACAGTTTACAATCATCTTGGGAAAGGTTACATGTAAGATTATGTTCTACTTAAGCTCATGAATAGCAGCAGGGTTTATCTGCTAACTTTTAGAAGAACCAAAAGTTATACTCAGGGACGGGGAGATAGCTTGGTGATATAAGCACCTGCCTAGCAAATGCAAGAATCTGAGTTCAATTCCTGGCCCCAGTCTGGGCATCCCATGCTGGCCACTGAAACCAGGTGTGATGGTGAATGTCTGTAATCTCAGAGCTGGGGAGGCTGAGAGAGAAGGATCACTACGAGAGTATGAGCTGCATAGAAAAACCCTGTACCAAATAGATAGATAAATAAATAAATAAATCTCTAAAAATGTTTTTAAAGTTCCACACAGATTTTCACTGTCCAAGGGATGACTGGCATCCTTATTCCCCACCTTGTTCAAGGGTCTGCTACTACAGGGAATGAGGGGGAAGATAACTGGTTCTGTTACTGTAGGACAGCTAAATTAGTTATAAATAGTACACGCTATGCCCTCAGCACAGAAGTCAATTATTGCTGGAGATCCCTGGACTAAAAGTCAGGTTTCAAGGAAAAGAGGAATGACTACACCCACATTCTTTCCCTTGGTAAAGAGCAATGGCTGATATTCTAAACAGGTATCAATCACCTTGGGGAGGGAAACAAAACTTCCTTACCCCATTTGTTCCTGGAAAAACCTTGTTCAATCCAAGTATGCTTGCTACATGGGATTTGTTTCCCCATTTGATCCCCATTTAATCAATACTACCTAGGGGCTATACTTGTTGATTAGTTTTGTACTACCTCACACCCACCGTGTGACTTTCCATTGGATCAAGGTCTCCTAAGCAAATATACTTGCAGTTTTATTAGTTGACTATAGTTTTATCCTACCTTGAACTGTCCTCACCCCATGGCATTGCTGAATAAATCACTCTTGAGAATGAAATCAGCAGGCAACTAACTCTGGACCCCTTCTGTCTCTCTTAGACATTTTCAATCTCTCACTAAATTCTCCTTAGTCTTAGCTTCTATTGTTCCTAGAATTCATTGTTTGATTTTAGAGAAGACAAACAGCATTTAGGACATCTAGCAGGGTGGGAGTTATATTTTTCATATATTATTTGGAGGCCCATATATCACCCCCTATATGATGCATCCCATGTCATTGTTACCAGACGGTGGGTCCCTTGGGATTTTGTCCAGGTTTTTGGTGTCCTAAACAAAGAACTGGACAAGACACACAGAAAAGGCAGTTATTTACTAAAGGAAGAAAAGAGGTCAGCTCTACAGGGTGAAAGTGGACTGGTGAACAAACTTATAGACAACCTGAGAATAAAATACATGGGTCTTTATATCCATATTTCCTGGATTGGCTTCTCCTTCATGCAAATAAGGTATTAGACCAACTGCCCTATCAAAAACATACGTGGGGTCCAGTGAGATAGCTCAACAGACTAAGCACCTGCCTACGTGAGCTCAGGGATCAGGGTTTGATACCAGCACCACATGCCATGCCTGCCCTACCCTCGGGTGCATTGAGCTGGCCACCAAGTTCAGGTGTGGTGGCACAGGCCTGTAATCCCAGTGATGGGGGGGCTGAAAACAGGAAGATCACTATGAGTCTGAGCTGCCTAGAGAGATCCCATAACAAATACATAAAAATAATAATAAAAAAAAAACCTTACTTGGTCTGGCTCCAGATTTAACTTCTCTAGCAAAAGACTAGCTTGGCTTGGTACCAGATGTGAATAAAGGATTGAAAAATAGAAATTTCTGCTCCTGCAAACAGGACCAGATTCAAATGTGAGATTGGAAATATCCTTTCTTCCCTTCTTCCATTATGTAATTGAGGTCAGCCTTGAATTCCTTATGTACCCTATCTACACTGACTTCAAACTCATGGTGATCCTCCTGCCTCAGTTCCCAGAGTGCTGGAAATTATACAGTTTTCTGACTGGTTCCATGTACAATGCTCAAGAGCCAGGGAGTCATTTTGAGTCCCATGTTCTATGCATGTCTTCTAGGTTTTTATGACCTTTGACACATTCCAAGCAATTGTTTGTCTGGTTTGTGACAGTCCTAAACCCTTGCCTTAGTTCTGCAGTCCTCAGCATCATCCTTTTTGTCAGATCAGAGTAGACTTAGACTACCAGTTGTATTTGCTCTCCTAAGTATAGCCATTGTTAGTAGTCTATTTGCCTTCTTTTCTATCCAACAAAAATCAAACCAAAACAAAAACATAGTTCTATTAGAAATACTCAAAAAGCCACCAACAGCAGATATAGAAAAAGTAGACAGTTGATATAAAAGACATGTGATGAATTCTGTCTCTAGTGTTTGGATTGCTAACTTAGCATAGAAAATTAGATTTGCATTTCAAATGAGTGTGTTTGTTGAATGCTAAATATTTTCCTGGCTTGTAGTATACAGGCAAGTTCCTCCAGTTTCTACAAATTGGGAAGAAATTGTCCATTGTCGATAGAACTAAAGGGCTTAATCAGTATTTCTGAGACATACTTCTTTGAAATTAGGAAAGTTTTTTTTTTTTTTGGAACTAGGGATTGAACTCAGACCCTTATGTCTGCCAGGAAAGCACTTATTCCACTGAGCCAACTCCCTGGCCCCCAGGAAACTTTAATTCAGGCTATTGGACATACATTTTTATATTAATTTTATTGAGAAAAAAATTGCAATGAGACAGTTTCTAAACAGGTTGGTAGGAGAGTTACAACAATACATTGCATATGGTTGCCTTTGTAATAGTCATACATAGCACAAGACACAGACATGATATCATGTCCAAACACATTAGTACAAATTTTTTTCTTATTGAATTAAGAGAAAGTAGCCATATATCTACCCTAATTTGTATATACAGATACAAAATGGTCCTCTCCTTTTGTTTAGTTTTGTCAGAGATGGGTATTCCATTGCCATCCAAATATTATAGGTGCATGAATTCAGCAAAATATTCCAATATAGTCCAGCAGTCCACAACAGTAGTGAGTCATCTGCAGGACTGGCAATGGACAAACTTTTAATTTGGATGAACAAAGGCATTGCTAGGGGACAGGGAGATGGCTCAGTGGAATAAGTGCTTCCCTGGCAAGTGCAAAGGTCTGAGTTCAATCCTTGGTTCTGCAAAAAAATAAAATTAAATTAAAAAGTCTCATACATTAGTGGTGGAAGGATAGGTAACTGGATCAACTATTTTGAGCAGTTATCTGGCTATATCTGCTAAAGCCAAACACAGTCAAGCTCCAACCAAGCAATCAAAATTATAGTCTAACAATAACTTCAAAAGCATAGAAACCTATAAAAATGACAAAGAAAATTGCTCATACTGCCACTATTGCTAGTGGTTTTAAATCTGTCTAGTCTTTAACTTGTTCATACACATATGTACATTCAATACCTATCCTAACCCTAATTCTACATAACACTCTACCCAAAGCTCTGGAAGTTATGACTATACTGCAACCCAAGAAATTCATGCAGCTTAAAAGTCTTGGAGTGATTGTGACTGCACCCCAAATGAATTAGTAATATGAAACTTCTGAAATCTTCTCTCAGATTTCACAGAATTAGAGCCCCAAATCAGTTGTTTTGTGTTTATTTTTGTTGCTAAAATCCTTAGCTGCTACTACCATGAACACTGATAAAGGAAAAGTTGATGTGATTTTGACGACTTTCACCAATGAAAAATTATATCCCTTGGGACACCACAAATCTCTTACCGAGAGTTTAGCTCTCAAGCAAGACTGAGTCAGATTTGAGTTCCAGAATAAATCTGGACTACAAAGAATTTCCCTGGGGACCTCAGAAGAGAGAACAAAACCAATCTGGAGAACAAGACCTTGAAAAAGAACTGTGTCAGGCTGTCTCCACCTAGTGGCAAATAACTTATCACAGGAAAGAATTCCATTTGTTTAAAGCTCAGTGTTGGGACAGTGAATCTCTTTCCTCTTAAAAGAAGTTATTCATGCATTGTGAATAGAGAAGAAACTATCCAAAAGAAAAGAGAAACTGTGATGAGGAAAGGCAAAAGGAAGGGAAAAGTATATATATATATATATATATATATATATATATATATATATATATATATATACACACACACACACACACACACACACAAGATAGTTATGATACAGCCAGTTTCTCTTAATACATTGAAAAGAAAGGTTTGTGCCAATATTGTTTGGGCAATATTTTATGCCTATATCTTATACTCTGAATAATTAGCATGAAGATAACAATACACGATGTATTAATTGTAGTTATTCTCCAATCAGCCTTTTCTAAAGCTCTATTTTATTGTTATTTATTTTTCTTTAAAATTAAAAAAAGTTATTCTTGTAAAGCCAGGTGTGGTGGTACACAGTTGTAATTCCAGAACTCTGGGAAGCTGAAGCAGGAAGATCTGAAGGGTAAACTCAGCCTGGGCAACACAGTGACTTAGTGAAACACTGTCTCAAAATGAAAAAGAAGTCAATAAAAAAAAGAGGGTCTAAGGATGTAAGTCAGTGTAAAGGCCCTGCATTCAATCTCTGGGAACATGAACAGACATACACACACACACACATACACACACACAAAAAAAAAAATCTTAGTACTTCCCAAGATAATACCACCACACACTTCTGTATGCAAACACTACATATGTAGCTAAGACATAGAAAGTTTCCTATTCAACATTTTGAATTTTGAGATAACAGAAAAGAGCATGAAGCCAAAAATGTACAACTAATAAAAGTAGCTTGTAAATACAACACAGATTCAACAGCTCTGCTTAATAAAAGGAGATTTAAGCAATCGTTCTAAAATTTCCTTATATCTGAAGTTGTACCTTATAGGTCTCTGGGTCTTTCAGTGAGTAGGAGCTGACTAGTGCCAACTGCTCCCCACTGGAATTACACCAGTGCCACCTAGCGTTGCTTGTTAAAGGAGAACCCAGAGGGACCATCCAACATGATTTACCTCTTTGGAAGAAACCACAGCCTTGAGACAACTGAAGCAAAGCCACGTATCTTTGATTCATTACCAGGCCAGATCAGAGACCAAGTATTCTGCTTCAGAGTCTCTACCGGTGGGGTAGAGTCTCTTCAACAAGAGATAACTTCCGCAGCTTGTGGGTCAGGAGTCCTGACAACTGGACTCTGCCCAAAATGAAGTTTATGCCTTTCAGAGCCTTAATTTCCCTTTATATTAAATTCCTGAAATAATATTTGCTTGCTCTTAAAGCCTTTGAGACAGAACAGAGGGGAATCTGTTTTACTCTCATAAAATATCCGTAGGTATTTGGCCCTCCTCTTTTAATGAAGCAGTTGTACAAGGGATCAAATTATTTCCCAACTAGGTGGCCCCAAATCATCAGCCTTAAATCACTGCTACTACTTCTTCTTTGGTTTAGTTATTTCTTCTTCTTCTTCTTCTTCTTCTTCTTCTTCTTCTTCTTCTTCTTCTTCTTCTTCTTCTTCTTCTTCTTCTTCTTCTTCTTCTTCTTTTCTTCTTCTTCTCCTTCTTCCTCTTCCTCTTCTTCATTTTAGTTGAATAGTACATGTATGTAGTCCATAATGTCTCCATTCTTCGTATAAAGTTAGTACACATGCACAGCACTTCTTCATTCCTTTTTCCATCTCCTTTCCTTTCCCTTCCTCCTTGTTTCTTGACCCCCTTTTCCTTTTTGGTGCATGTTTGCAGTACATAACGTTTATGTTCCTTATGTGGAGTTGGTACACATACATAACACATGCTAATTCCTTTGTAGTTCCCTTCTCCCTTCTTTCCTTCTCTCCATCTATATCTTAACACTTACTTTTCTTTAGAATGATCCATCTCCTTGGGATGGGGAGGTAGCTCAGTAGAATAAGCGCTTCCCTGGCAATCGCAAGGGTCTGAGTTCAATCCCCAGTTCCACCAAAAAAAAAAAAAAAAAAAAAAAAAAAAAAGGTCCATCTTCTCACTTCCTACTATTTATCTGTTAGGTTGCTCCTTATTTTCACTCTGGGTTTCTCATATAAGAGAAATCATGTGGTAATTAAACTTGTGCATTTGATTTATTTCTCTTCCCACTATTGTCTCAAGGTGCACCATTTTTCTACAAATGACTCAAGTTTATAGTTCCCTACACTATTGTATGTAAATATCACATTTTCTTTATCAATTCATCCACAGATGGACATGTAGGTCACTTCCAAGATTTGGACATATGAATTGTGTCGCTATATATATGGGTATGCATGTGTCACTGTGATATGGTGTCTTTAACTTTTCCATAAGGATGCTAGCTGGGTCAAATGGAACTTCTAGAGTTAGTTCTTGTTCTCTCTCCCCTTCTTTCTTCTTCCTCTTTCTCCTCCCCCTTCTCCCCCCAGTTTTAGTTTTCTGAGGAATCCTATAGCTGTCAAATTTGGGGAGCTTTCTGCTTCAGCCTCTACTTTTGTGAATAAAATGAGTCTGACACTGTCTCAGAAACCACTTACAGGGAACATTCCAGTGGAATCAGCCAAGCTTGGATTTCCAAAAGCCAAATGTTTTCCAGTTCTCTGGATATAGTTTTCCTTTGAGATTAGTTTAGGCCAGTGATTCTCAATGTCCCTTGCACATTAGCATTGCCTAGAGAACATTTAAGATACACCCAAGGTCTGGCCACAGAGCAGCACAGTCAGAATCCTTGAGTGACATTTGTACATTGTGATGTAGGATTTTTAAATTATTTGAATTATTCTGATTCTCAGAGGATTACATAGAACACAATGGTAGGCTGAGCTGGTGCTAAGTAGGACAGCAGAGAAGTAAATGTAGGAGGTAAAAGCATTCCCATGAAGGCCTTGAGGAGAATTTGGTCTATACTAAAGTGCTCGACAAATGATTGTTGGAAGAAAAATGTCCAAAGTGAGAGTGTTTAGGGATACTAAAGGGATTTATAAACTGTAAATGATTTCAAGACTTTTCTTACATCTTCACAGAAGAAACATTCCAAAGAACAGGAAGTAAACTTTTTTTTTTTTTTTAACGGAACCAGGGATTGAACTCAGACCCTTGCACTTGCCAGGGAAATGCTTATTCTACTGAGCCATCTCCCCAGCCTCCATGGAAGTAGACTTTAAGAGAAACAGAAAAGCCCATATATATCAAGAAGAAATATTTTAAAACATGAATACCATTCACATATACATTTCTTTTTATTTTCCTTCTCTTTTCCCAAAATTTCTTGAGTCCTCTATTTGAATCACAAGTAGTATGTCTAGAGATGCCTGTTTAGAATGGGAGCTAACTATGCAAAAGGCTTCCCTATCACTTTTCTGAGGAAATAACCAGTGAGCTGTAGCCTGAGGTCAGCCTGGAGGCTAACTAGATGAGATGTGTGGATGTTGGGTCTGTTCTGTAGGAGATTTCTCAAGTTAGAGGACACAACAGGTGCAGAAGCCTTGTGCTGGAGAAGAGCACGGTGCTCTCCAGCAGAGAGGAGGCCAGTGTGAGAGGAGCAGGAACATGGTGTCAAAAATGCTACAATGTTTATGTAAGACCAAAGCAGAGCACACTTTCACATGCATACATGCATATTACACACCTCTCTCTCCTAAACTCCCAATTGTTTTCCTGCCTGATCTATCCTGCTTTTATTATCTCACCTTCTATCGCTGTTGACATTCTTAAATCTATAATTACAGAACTTTCTAATATTTTACTCTCATAAAATATCTAACATGTTCACTGGAAAACAAGTAATAGATGTATAAAGGAAAAGTCTGATCAAGTCCTACTCATCAAAAATTACCACATTTAACAATTCTAGGGCTGGCCAAACAGCTCAGTGGATTAAAGTGCCTGCTAGCAGGCACAGGGTCTGGGGGTTCAATCTCTGGGGTTGCCATGCCAGCCCCTCCCCTGGGGCACAATGAGACAGCAATTGAGACTGGGCGTGGTGGTACATGCCTGTAATTCCAGCTCTTGGGAGGCTGTAAACAGGCAGATCACTAAGAGTCTGATTTAGTGGTGAGACCCTGAACACCCTATAAGACCCTTCCCTAAAAATACAAAAAAAATTCTATATACATGATTTTATACTATTCTATGTGCATGTCTAATTTGGGAAAATGAGATCCTCCTAGATAAACTATTCTGTAACTTGGATTTTAACTTAATATGAACATCCATGTCAGCAGGCACAACTCTACTTCATCTATTTAGGGGTAACATGACATTTTATTCTACAGATGAATCACTCAATAATTAAGCTGACTCCAATTCCTTGCTATAACAGGCTTAACAACACATTAATGGGCATCCTAATATACATTCTTGTTGTAGGCAGTAGTCAGGACCAGACCCTCAAGGAGACAAGATGGCAGACAAGGTAACTTTGTAACTTGGAAGACACAGACATTCCCTATGGGCCACACCTCAAGACCAAGACAAAAAGAAGAAACATAGCTACATACTTCCCTAGGGATGGGCATCTGAGATTGATATTCTAGATAGGTATCAATCACTTTGAAAGAGCTTAAATGAATATGTCCCATATTCATGCCCGCTTGCTACATGACTCGCTTCCCTATTTGTTCCTGAACTTAATCAATTTTACCTGAGCAATGGTGCTTGTAATCTCATTGGTAAACCATGGTTTTGACCCACCTCTTGTCCACCTAAGCGAGTTCCCATGTCTTCCCCACCTTAGACCCACCTCACCACATGGTTTTCCTCTACAAAAGTCCCTGGAAGAGACAGCTTCCTAGGGAACTACCCACTTGGGCCCCCTTCTTGTCCCTCTCTCAGACAGGAGCTTTCTTTCCCTCAGTAAATCTATTCTGCTCATAACCTCCGTTTGTTCCTAAAATTCATTCTTCAGTTTTAGAGAACATGAACTCATACAGGTCAGGTCCAGAGATTGTTTTTCCCTATGTCATTTGGAGGTTCAGCTTATCATTTGGAGGTCACCCACCCGAGATCAGTTTTTCTCCCTGTATCATTCTTACAGCAAACATGACTATAAGATAAATTGTTGAAGGATAGTCATATCTTAAATTTTTAAAATATTTCCATATTTTCATTTTAAAAATGCTGTCCCACAGACAGCATGTGAGAGGGTCTATTACCATTCTCTGTCACATCTCACCAAAATAATCTGAACCAAAGTTTTTCAGGATTTATCACTTTAGATTTAATCCACTTTAGGGAGTACAACCCTATTTCAAAGTACTGTATATATTCCATTACCAAAACACTTCTCTTCCCAATATATCTTCTCTCTGAGGACTACTACCCAGAACACACTCCACTGCTTGCTTATCTGACTTTGCAGTCTCCAGTGTCTTCCAACTCAACCCAAAATGGGCTCACTTCCACATTTGTCCTGTGAAACTCTTCTTGAATCATATGGTTCTCTCCATACCAGAGCAAATCCTTGCAGAGTCATCTCTTCCCATTACTTTAATAGAGCAACTCATCTCTGCTTTCCCAAACTCATGTACCAAATGCCAACATAATTGGAGCTTTTTCCACATTGATCATGTTGATACCTCTTGGAAGTTCTTTCCTGTATCATGTCTACTTGAACACTATCTCAGTGAGGTATGAAGGTATATGGAAGTATTCAAATGGAGAAAATGTTAGGAATGCAGGTTATATAAAATACCATAGAATACCAAAAAGATTGTAACCCCAGAAATTTTAAGAATTCATTAAGCTAAGTACAAATATAAGCTTTGTGCTGGCACATTATCATTAAATGCTTTGGATAAATAAATACTTTTTAAAATGACAATATTTTCATGGCAGGAAATTGTACTTGAGGCAAAAAAGATATCAAAAGAATTTGCTTTTGTCAGTAAGAATTTCCTTAAGCAGAGGCAGAAATGTCCAGTTAGGGTTTTTGAACAATGTGCCTACTTATACTTAAAAAGGATCTGAACTATGCTCTCCTTTACCATTTATCCACATTAATTTACTTTTTTGTTTAAAACAGGTATTACAATTATTTTTACTTCTAAAGAGGTTCTTCTTACATCATGAACATAGAAAACTACTTGCCTATTTGATGAAGTTGGATTTTATATTCATTCATTGATAAATTATAGAGCTGGAGAATAAAAGGATTAACAGAAGTGCTTAGAATAATGGCATATAATAGATGCTCTAAAAGCATGTCTTAGTTACTCTTCTCTTGTTGCTGGGACAAATACTTAACACTCAAAATGAGGGAAGGAAAGGTTTGTTTAGCTCACAGTTACTGGAGGTTTCAAGACACTGGAGGAGAGGCTGGGGCACAGCCATGTCCAAGATGGCCAGGCTAGCCAGTTTAATGGTTTTCGCCTCTCTGGCCTTGCCCCTCAGGCCCTGTCCTGGTCCTTTGGCCCTGTCCCTCAGGCCACTCATTGCTCCTCCAGCCACATCTGCCCCATAACTTACATGAGACCTTGGGGGGACAACTAGACACAAACCATAACAAACTGTCTTCAGTTACACACACACACACACACACACACACACACACACACACACACACTGTTCAATCCATTAATTTACTCATATAGCAAATTACAGTTATGTAGCAGGTACCATGCCAGTTTTTGGAAATATAAAGATATATTAGTCCTACCCCTAATATCTCCTGTCTAATGGAGAAAACAAATATATAAGCATACAATGGACATAAAATTGATAAATGCAATAACTGAGTTATATTTAAGGGGTAATGGTAGCAAAAGGCAGACATGAATAAGTTTGCTAGAACCAAGTACTTGAAGGGGCTAGTAGACTATGAGAAAGTGGAGATAGTAAATTTCAACAAGGACATAAATAAAGTTATGGTGCCACAGGGTATATTTGGGGCTGAAGAGAAGTTGTAAGGAAAAATAAGAAAGTACCATCAGAGACTTACCCACTAAGTCAACTAAGTTGCCCAGGCTGGGCTAGAACTTGTGATTAGAAAAAGGGAAAAAGGATTAGAACTTTTTCCCTCATAAACCTGGAGTTATGTTAAAGTGGTGGGGCATCTACCTACCTCAGCCTACCAGAATGCTAGGAATGATGGGTAATTATAAGTAAATGAAATAATTTTAAAAATTGAGAAAACATTTTACCTTATAAGATAAAAAGGAAAATCCCTAGTAAAGTTCAGAATTCTGAAATACATGATTTTTCTGGAAACAACAATAAATATTTTGTCATTTAACAAGAATTTTGAAGCAGTCTATAAAAGATCTTAAAAATGGTTGCCAGTGTTAGAGTTAAGGATTACAGATGCTAAGTGACTACACACCTAGATTCGAGGGCTAATAATCATTTATAAGTTCTGAGGACATAGAAGCAAACAACGCAGAGATGAGATGAACAAGGATCTCATGGGCAAGTTTGATGATTTCTGTTGAACTCTTACTCTGGAGGAAGGTAGCCATCCTGTCATTTGTTCATTTAACAATATTTATCAAGGATCTACTATGTATCACAGGCATAGTATGAATTAAATATATACAAAACAACATAAATTACATAATTGCATGGCACCAAACACCAAACAATTAATGAATAAGAATTTTATGGTTATTTTCATTCAAATCACAACACTTTCATACAAATGAAATTTGATTTTTTGAAAAAAATTTACTTTTTAAAAACATTTTAGTACAGTACAGGGTCTCACTACACAGAATGGACTCACAGTGATCATCCTGTTTTCAGCCTCCCAAACACTAGGATTACGGACACCAGGCCTAGTCTCAGTCTCCGGCTCAGTACACCCTAGGGGCAGGGCCAGCACAGCATGCCAGGATCAAACCCTGGCCCCTGCCTCTACCTAAGCATATGCTTTTATCTGCTGAACTATCTGGATGGCCCTCATGAAAAAAAAAAAAAAAGTTATGAAAAGCTCTTTTCATTTGAATGTGGGATCTGCAATTAAATGCACAAGTGGATTGGTGACACATGCCTGTAATGCCAGCACTTAGGAGGCTGAGGCCGGAGGGTCACCACAAGTTTGAGGCAAACCTGGGTTACATAGTGAACTCCAGGCCAGCTTGAACTACACAGTGAGACTTGTCTCAAAAAAACTGTATGCACAAAGGCCAGCAAGGAAGATGCTCCATCACTTTAACATAACTCCAGGTTTATGAGGGAAAAAGTTCCAATCCTTTCTGACCTAGAGGGATATAATGAGATACAAAAGCAGAGGGAGTAAGTAGCTAGCATCATTGATGAAATCTTACAGTTGAGAAAGAATGTATGAGAATATATGAAATACTATGTATATTTCATAACGAAATCTTCTATAGCTCTTATAAAGTGATGTGGTTTTATTTTAACCAGAGGTCTACAACTGGGAATTAACAAATTCTACTTGCTGTCCCATACTGATGCTTTTAGGTATTCAGCAATCCAATTAAATGGCAAAATTTGAGAGTTATTAGAAGAATACCTATGCATACACACATGCATACATATGCACACGAGCTCACATACCTCAGAAAATTAACCCCATAGTCATTTTTTGTATTTATTTAAATTTTTGTTTTATTGAACATAGTCATTGTTTTAAGACAATATTGTGCTGTGTAAGCCAGGCTGACTTCAAACCAACTGTAATCCTCCAGACTCAGCCCCCAATTGCTGGGATTATAGGTATATGCCACTTCCATAAAAAAATTGAAGCCAGCTAGAATATGTTCTTTGATCACTGCACAATTCTTTTCATTTTAGTAAGTGAGATATGTTGGGGAGAATGTGGACAAAACCAGATCCAGAGCAAAAGAAAGTCATTATGATCCAAAGGCTCAACAATCAGAAGGATCGACACTAATTCAACAACTCAGTTTACTTTTGTGTCTTCACCAGTGAAGGTCAGGGAAAGGTGTAAACAATGTTGAGAAAAGAGCAAAAGAAAGACAAGAACGTGTTAGGACTAGAATTACCTACCTCTGAGATTTGTAGTCACTCAGCAAATGGAATCTTTTTTTTTTTTTTTTTTTTTTTTTTTTTTTTTTTTGGTGCCAGGTCTCACTAACAACCTAGGGAATCTGTTCAAAGAAAGAAAGAAAAAAAGATATTAAATTTCAAGGACTTGACCTTACAGATTCCTAGGATTATCCTTGGAGAAGAGAGGACATCATCATGGTCATGAATATCATGATCTCTAAGTGAGCACTAAGTAGAAGTTATAACAGGTTGATAAGTAAAGGGCAAATGATAGAAGTATCTGGAAGATACCATCACCAGATAACTATCACTGAAACTGTGTACCATTAGACACCAGTATGTTACTATTGGTGCCTTCTACCTGCCTTGCTTTGCCATGGACTGTTACTTCTCTGTAATGCCCTATCTAGCTCCTGTTTTTTAATTTGTAACCAGAGTGCAAAACAAAAACAAGAGGCTCCTTTTCCCACTATTTATTTGTTTATTTGGTACAGGGTCTTACTATGCAGCTTGGACTCATAGTGATCCTTCTCTCCCAGCCTTCCCAGTGCTGGGATTACAGGCATGTACAATCAGGCCAAATTTTCTTGGCTGACACAGCATGCCCAGGGTTCTGGGGCTGGTACAGCATGCAGTACTGTGACTTGAACTAGGGTCCTTGTGCTTTCCAGGCAGGTACTTAGACTGCTGAGGTATCTTCCCAGCCTCTGACAATTTAAAAAAAAAATTCAGGATGATATTAGCAGAGCATTAAACCAAGCACATGACCTTCCTAAGGATAAGGTCTTATGCTATTGCTCAGGCATACACCCATACAGCTGGCTCTGATCCTATTGAGGAGAATGGAAGTCAGCTTTGAATTTACTCTGACAGAATGAAGAATTGCTCAAAAATTTCAAATGACTTATTTTTAATACTGTTGTGACTTGTGTCTAGATGTTCTGCCCAAAGGCTCATGTGGTCATGGGTATTTTGGAAGTGACTGGATCTAGTGTGGGTGATGCTGAGATTGTATGATGGGTTTATAGTGCCCCATTCTGGGTATGAGTGCTCCCCACCTAAGAGTGGATAGCCTGAATGGCATATAAGGGACAAGGACAGAGAGCGTCCTCCTGCCATCACTTGCTGCTTGCAGGTGGTTTTTTACCACTTCACTGCTTTGCTGCCTTCTACCTCCCCTGCTTTGCCATGGACTGTTTGTTCTCTGTAATGCCCTTTGCCATGTTACCCTGCCTTGGGGACAGCTGACTGTGGACTGAAACCTTTATAAAATGGGAGCTGAAATAATTCTTTTCTCCTTCTGTAACTTCTGGCGTTGGGTATTTTATCTCAGCAATGATAAAAGTAACTAAGCAATGAAAAAAGTAACTAAGACAAATACAATACTTTAATCATACAAACAACAAAGCAGATGCTAATTTGATTACACAGAAAACAAATCACAATTCTTTCCCTAAGGAAAGAATCATCTTAGTCAGTGAACAATTACTTGTCATGTCATTGAATAGTTTTTAAATAATTTCAGAAAAGCTTTGAAAACCACTGACAACAACTAAAGAGACCTAAAAAAGGTCCTGCATATTAGGATGACAATTTGACCTAGATTCATACTTTTTTTTTTTTTAGTAAAAAAGGGTCTCTAAAGCTTCAGTCCATGTGAAAAGGAATTTTCCCCAATGAAGAACTGAACACTAATAGTGCTAAAGACTGAGATGTGATACCATTCAGGCAGCTCTGGATTATCTTCCTTTTGGAAAAAGCAACCATATTTATAGTGATCAAGGAGATGGCTATACTGTTCAGTACCGTATTTTATCTGAGTTTTAAAAATTGTTTAACCTTTATATGGCAAAGTACAAACTTTATAAAGAATGTTATGTATCTTGGTAGCTATCTCTTAGATCTTAGGAAATAAAATATTAAGTGTAAAGTAAGTGTGGTGGTGTGTGCCCATAATCCCAATCACTGAGGGATGAGACAGGAGGATTGGATTATTTGAGTAAACTAAACAGTTCTGACTTTTGGGGCAACCTACTTGGGTCCCCCTTCTGTCCTTCTCTTGGATAGAAACTTTCTTCTCCCAATAAATATATTCTGCTCTTAACCTCCAAACAAAACAAAAACAAATAAAATACCAAAAAATCAATCCTGACTTTCACACCAGTCTGGAGTTATGCCCATCCTGGGCAACAATGGAAGACCTTATCTCTTTTAAAAAAAATAAACCTTTTTTCCTTGAAGCAATTTTCTTCCCACTCTGTTAACAGCCACATATATTTTTCTATACACTTGAGAAAGCACACATGCATCTATTTATAATGCATTGTCTTTTTTTGTATATAGATCCAGAAGTAGGATTTCTGGATCATCAGTGATTATATTTTTAAATTTTCTTTTTGCGGAGCCAGGGATTGAGCTCAAGCCTTTGAGCTTGCCAGGGAAGCACTTATTCTACTGAGCCATCTCCCCAGCCCAAGGCATTGTCTTTTTAGCACCAAATATAGGTGACACTATCAGTGATATTTTGTTCAACACCCTAAAATTTTAGATTAATCTACACTGTTACGTGTAGTTCTACTTCACCACTGTTTCCAGGACTTGCAAAAGTATTTCCTTAGTGTGTATTCACCCCAAAGCCGTACTGTGTGTTCACCCCAAAGCCCCTCGGGTGCTCAGGGCAGTCGGAGGGCGGGTGTTTTGGTCGCGCAGGTGGCGCGGACGGAGCTTATCTGTGGCATCCAGGACTGGTAGAAGGCTCTGGAATGAAAAGGCTCGGAGCTCGCTCAGCTTGGAATTCCATTTCCAGAATTCTAAATTTGCACTTAAACTACTCAGCTGTTAAGATATATTTAATGTAGAAGGCTAGCACACATTTTATTTACTATTTAGTTTGCTTCGTAACATTAAAGATTAGAAAATGTTCTTGACTGGGCCCTACAAATAGGGGTAGTCTAAACTTACATCCCTTTGTCTTCAAATATTGCAGTAGGAAATTAATTGCAATAGGGGTCTCCTTCTACGCCCTCGTTCCTCATGTGATTTTTCTACTTCACTTCCTCATTTCACTGGTTAGGACTCCAGTAACTTTTAAATTAGACGCCAGTTTGGAAGGAAGAAGCTAAGTACACGTCCCGCGCTGCGACTCGACGCTCCCCAAGCCAACTACTGGGATCCGCATCCGCCAAGCCCGCCCGCTGCGCCCAGCGGCATCCTGGGAGTTGTCGTCTTTGGAGAGGCAGCGGCCTCCACCAAGTCTCCTCCCTCAAGCGCCCGACGCGCCTTTTGCTCTCAGGACGCCATGACGTCGCGTTCTTCCCCTCCCTCGCCTCCCCACTCTTCTTCCTTCACTGCTGAGAAAGCTCAGTCCCGGACTTCCGAAGACCTTTTACGACATTGGGTCTGGGAGTCCGTCTTGGCAGCAGGTCCACTTTTCGGCAAAGTGACGTGGACGTCAACAGCAATGGCGGAAGGAGAGGAGGTTTTGCCGCTGCCAGCCTTGAGCGGCGACGGCTGGTGAGTGAAAGCTCAGGACTCTTTCTCATCGGTCCTTTATTCTTGCTTCTCATCGTCCTGCTGGTCCCTGGGGCGCGGGCTGACGCTGGGACGGAATGGCGAGGTCCGATCCCCGTGAAGTCCGGCGCTCTGCCCCGCCCCCTCCATCTGCCGGGTCCGGACCCGGGGCTGGGGCTCTGCTCCGTGCCGGGTGGCGTCGGGGCTAGGATCCCCACTGCAAGCCCTTGCTTCGCGCACCCGTCTTCAAAAGCTGCTGGAGAGAGTGGCTTCAATGATGGGGTTCGCCGGGGTGAGTGGCCGGTGTAGTTGGAGTAGGCTAGTGGAGGAGGAAGTTCCTTGGGTGTAAATTGGAGGCCCTGGAGTGTCATTTGAAGAAAAGACCTTTTTACCATGGCGACCTTTGCTGGAGGTTCGGGGGTAGTTATTGTTGTAAAATCTTGATTTTATTTTGTTTCGCTTAGCAACAGTTTCCACCATTCGCCTATTCCATATAAAATTTCTTTTTCCTTCCTATCATTCTTTGCACTGCTTACTTTCACAGCTTTCGATGCACTGAGGAACTGTTTTTGCTGCTTCCGACTTTGTATGCTTATTTTTTTATACCTGGGTTGTAGGGAAGACCTCCAATAATTTTTTTACATTAATCACCCAATGTCCTCAACCTTTGGAACCACTCTGTTGAGATAGTTGATAATGTACAGCACACTGTTCCCTCCCTTCCTTTTTTGCTTGCTTGTTTTCTTCCTTAATTCCTTCCTTCCTTCCTTCTCCTCCTCTCTTCCTTCCCTCCTCATCTTTTTCTTTCTTAAAGGAACCTTGAGAAGCTTGTGTAATTTTCATGATTGATCAAAGTGTACTGATAATATGTGTACTGATAATTTTAAATGGCTTGTACATATTTTATATGTATAGCTCATGGACAGTCTGTTTACTTAAAAAAACGATAGATGTGGTAGACTATTGTTGTGTTGTGTTGTTTTGTTATATTTTGTTTTGCCTGGTGACAAGCTCTCTTTGTAGTTCAGACTGGCCTTGAACTCACTTTGTAGCCCAGGCTGACCTCAAACTCCTGGTGACCCCTCCTGCCTCAGTCTCCCCAGTTCTGGGATTACAGGCATGTACCACCACACCCACTTGTCGACTTTAATCTTTGAGAAAAAAAATGGTATGGTAATGGTTGAAATGAATAGTTGATATGATAATTGAGAAATTTAACAGTGAATTAACAAACATTAAACATTATCTTAGTGCATATACTCTCCAAAGTATAGGAGAAAAACTTGACAGTGACCTAGTTGTATTTTTTTTTTTTTTTATATTCATTTTGCTTATATTGGATTTGGGGAACTGTGACAGGTACACTGAGTAATAGGGCAGAACTTTTTAGAAAATGACCTAGCTAGTTACAAAATGAAGTTTGCCATTTTGTAAGAGTGCATTGTATTATAAATGGAGATAGTGGCCTGAAGGTCATGGAGGGGAATATTTACTAGGCTGGCCTTGAATTGAAAGAGATCCTCCTGACTCAGCAACCAGAGTGCTGAGGTTACAGGCATTGGCCACCATGCCCAGCTTTTAAGATTATGAGCCTTTGTCTGGTTCCAGGAATGCATTCTGGAGCAATGGTTGCTAGAGATGGCATTTATCCCCCACCACCACCAGGGATTGAACTCAGGCGTTGTATTTGCCGGGAAAGCACTTAATTCCACTGAGCCATCTCCACGGCCCGAGATGGCATTTATTCTTACAGGGGGTTGCAGTGCTTTGGTGATGCTTTATTTTCATGAGTGGATGAACCCTGAGATATCCTATGATTTCTATTATCTCTCCATTCTCCTCTGGCATTTTTACTTTCTTTGATAGCTTCCCTTCCCAAATGGTGTGAGTAGAGAGTCAGGAAAGACCTTGGGAGCCAAACAATAAAGACTGGTGAATTGGATTGTTATTGACTGGGAAGTAAATATTTTTATTTTAATTGTCATGTTTTTGTTTTAGTTTTGTCAGATGGAATATTATACCATCTAACCCAGAACTCATCTTGATGACTAAGGGTCATCAGTTTACAAATGAGAAGTGTGTAAGAAGAAAACTATATTCTTGTCCTCAAGGAATTTTTGGTTTAGAGACAAGGGGCACATTTGACAATGTTGATTTTTTTTTTTCTTTTTTTTTTTTTTTTAATTGGTGTGGTATGGTGAGACCTTAGGTCTCTTTCTAGATAGATGTAATAGATTGTTGCTATGTTAAGTAACCCCATTACAGCCTTTGAAATTGCTTTTGATCTGTTTTCACTGTTTTGTTTCTTTTCATAGTGTGTTCCAGTTTATTTCTAACCTGTTAAGCCAGAGGGTGGCCTGTTAAAATTTGCCTGTATATTCCTAGAAAGTCTGAACATAGGGCTTGAAGATCTTCCAAGTACATGGAATCTTTGATGTAACTTTTACTTACACTAGTTTTTAGTTATGTTCTAACTCAGTGATTCTCCGGGTTTGTTTATACATTGGTATTACCTAGGGGGCTTCTTGAAGTACAGATTCTGATTCAAGGTGATTTAGGGTGGGACTTGAGATTCTGCCTATATCCTATATTATACCAATTCCACTGGTTCATGGGCCACACTTCAATTAGCAAGGTGCTGGATGATGTAAATCTCAGAATAAGTAAGGTCTTAGGTGTCTTTATATATTATTTGTTGTATTGTATCACATAATGTGTTACATGGTGATTTACCCAACTATTGCTCTTGAGGTAGTGAACTTCTCAATTGCAGTGGTTGATGGTAGGCTTGGTAAATGTTGAATGTGCATATGCATGAATTAATGCAGGGGTTTTTTTGGTGGTACTGGGAGGTCAAACCTTGGGGTGCTCTACTATTAAGCTAAGCCCACCCCTACTGTCCTTTTAAATTTTGAAATAGTCTCATGAAGTTACCCAGGCAGAATGCAAATTTGTGATATTATTGGCTTAGCCTTCCTCTGTGAGGATTATAGGCATGGGCCACTGCTCCGCTGAATGAAGGTTTTTGTTTAATCACGTGTAATAGCATACCAAGCTTGCCATTTCATGTAAACTGCCTGACACCAGTGTTTTTGTGAGTTAGTTGTTAGCTGGTATAATGCTTATTACTAATAGAAAGCCCCAGTGATGAGAAACTACCTAAGTGTGTTAGCTTTCTGGAATTTTCATGTAAGCACAAAGAGCATAGTGAAATCATTTTTAAAATGTTTAGTTAGTTTAGAGTAATTCAAATTTCAAAAATCTGTTACAAATACCAGGATTTGTGAAAGCAAACATTAGTAAATTGCTACAGTTCATAGATTTGCAATCTTCTTCTTGGTATTGATGAAACTACCTGGATTATTATCTGAGCTTTTTTTCCTCAAGGAATTCCTAAAGATCTGATTTATAGTTTTGTTGTGTTTTTGAGACAGGGTCTTGCTATGCAATTCAGGCTGGCCCTTAGCTCACTTTGTAGGCCAGGTTGGTCTTGAACTCCCAATGATCCTCCTGCCTCAATCTCCCAAGTGCTGGGATTACAGGTGCATACCATACCTGGCTTAAATTCTTTTTTTTTTTGTCTTTTTGAGATAGGGTCTCACTATGCAGTTCAGGCTGGCCTTAAGCTCACTTTGTAGCTCAGGCTGGTCTCGAACTCACAACAATCCTGCCTCAGCCTCCTTATTGCTGGGATTACAGGCCTGCACCACCACGCCCAGCTTCTAAATTCTTAATTTAAAAAAATTTAGTATAGGCTTTAATGATACATGTATTCAAGTTATGAACTTCTTTAAAATTTTTATTCAATATTGACTTTTAAATTTTTAATTTATTGGCTTTAAAGTTCTGCTACACTTTTCTTAGAATTGTAAAAGGATCAGTTTTATTTAAAAAAAAAAAAAAAGCTTCATGTAGGGGAGAGATACTAAGTGCCTGTCTGGCAAGTGCAAGGTCCTGAGTTTGATTTCCAATTACCCTCCCCCATCCCCCCCAAAAAAATTTGTCCACTCTATAAATGGTATTCTAAGTATTTTCCACTTCATAAGCATTAAAATATGAGGAAAGATTTAAAATGCCACATATATACTAAGATTGCAGTTTTAGGCATGATATAGTGAATAAAGAAATATGCTAGAGGCCGAGGAGATAGCTCAGTAGAAGCAGAGTCCTGAGTTCAATCCCCAGTACCGCCAAAAAAAAAAAAAAAAAAAAAAAGCAGTATAGTTAATATGCAAGCAAAAGGAACTTTCTTTTTAAGAATATTGACAGCTTATGAGCCTGGGAGGGCTAGATATGCCGTTAGAAGAAATGAGAAGATGCTAGGTAGGGTGTGCACACCCATAATCCTAGCAACCAGGAGGCTGAGGCAGGAGGATGGTGGTGAGATCAGTACCAGCCTGGGCTACATAGTGAATTAGGCCAGCCTAAATTATACAATGAAACCTTATCTAAAAAAGAAAAAGACAGAGAGAGAGAGTGAGGCACTGTGGTGGTGTATGGCTGTAGTTCAGCTACTTGGAAGCTTGAGACTGGAGGATTACATGAGTTCCGGGGACAGCCTGGACTAGTAAAAGGAGGGTTGGGGGTGGGGAGGGATTATTCAGTGACAATGCTTTGATTTTGTATATTGAGGGCAAGCAAGGACAAGAATCGATGACTTATTTTGTTTATACTACATACATGAATGTCTAATTAATATTTTATTTTTTAAAAGGAATTCCTAGTCACTTTTTGAATTTGGTTTCCAATAGATATCTTAATATTCAAAGTTTTAAGGGCTAGCGAGATAGCTCAGTACACTAAGCATGTGCTTAGGCAAAGGCAGTGAGGTTGATCCCCAGCACCACATGCTGTGCCAGCCCCGCCCCCAGGGTGGGCTGAGCCAGCCACAGAGGGGGCACATGCTATAATCCCAGCACTGGGGAGGCTGAAAACAGGAGGATCACTATGAGTCCATGCTGCATAGTGAGACATGTGCCAAATACATTAAAAAAAAAAAAAGAAAAATTCAAAGTTTAGGGTTATTGGTTTATGGCATAGTAAATAAATTAATTTGTTTTCGTGTAAATATACTCACTTCAGTGGGAGCTTTGGCACATTTCCTGTACAGATTTTGTGAGGCAATTAGGTAATTCTGGAGCACCCAGTAAAATGTTTGTGATACACAGCCAATTTATGACTAGGATCTCTGAACAAAATTGATAAAATATGGAGAGCGCTTCTGCTGCATAATGCTAAAGTGTGGATTCTAGTTGGTATACACTAAAGACACTGCCTTCCGTCTGACATAGTTTAGGAAAGCATTCTTAGTTCAATGGACATTCATTGAATACTGATTATACTCATATGGCTATGTAAGGTTTTATAAAAAGTTGAGTACTCCAGAACTGTGCTTTGCTTGGGCACTTTTAAGTTTTGAATTATGTAGAAATACCTTAAAAATACTGTTGTTTTTGGAATAGCATGGCTAAACAGAAGAGAATGGGGTTATAGTATACAGTTTGAAAAGTGGCAGTGCTTGGAGTGACTTATTTAGATATTAAAATTACAAATGGAAAACAAATGAGTGTCTTACATAAGTTTTGTGAGCCCAGATTGTTGCTAGTAGAAATTCAAGTTCAATAAATTAAGAGACACTTAAAAATAAAACCCTATTTTTGAAATCTGGTATTAGGTTTTGGGGTTTTTATGGCCTTTTTTTTTTTAAAAAGAGTTTCACTATGCAGTTCAAGCTGACTTTGAACTCACAAAATAGCCTAGACTACCCTCAAACTTGCAGCAATCCTCTTAGCTCAGCTTCACAAGGGCTAGGATTGCAGATGTGCACCGCTATGCCTGGCTAATCTTACTAATTTTTAAGGGTCTATTTTACTGCCTAACCCAATGTAAGAAATTAATGACTAGTTAAATCATTTATTTCAAGTTCTCATTTTTCTTAAAGTTAAATAAGGTTTTTTTTGTTTTGTTTTTTTGTTTTTTTGTTTTTGCATCTGGTAGCTAAGGTGTAGCATTTCATACCTGGGTGAGAATGTGCTTTGTTTATTTTAAACTTTCTAACTAAAAGGTTACTGTGGTATTTAATTTTTAGCAAGGAAACATAAGAGAAAGGACAATACATGATTGATAATGATAGGATATAAGAAAATACTGTGCATTTGTATAAAACTTTCCCATGTAATGTTTTGGTATACTGTCTCATTTGGCTCTTACTGCACCATTGTGAGAAAGGGACCTTGGAAATTATTGTAGCTGCCTTATTAGAGGTGAGAACAGGTTTAGCAAAGTTACATGACAAATCTAAAGTCAGTTGCATATATATGTATTGTGTATTTCACATATGCCGTGGTACCTCGGTTCACCAACTTAATTTGTTCTATGATTTTGGAAAACATGGCTGTATTTGTGTGGGAAAGATGATTATAGTCAAAGCTATAGTGGAGTTTGTAACCTGATGCAGTGTTTACAGACAAAAACAGAATTTTGCCAAATGCTTCTGTTTGTGAACCAAATTGTTGGCAAACAAAAGCACGGTAAACCAAGGTACCACTGTACTTTGACACCCACCCAAGAGCCCATGTGGAATCATGTTCATTGTTGAACATATCTGTATGTTATGGTTTGTGTCTGGTTGTCTCCCCAAAGCCTTATGCACTTATGGGGCAGACTTCTATAGCTTGTGATTAACTCATGGTCCACTGGGATTATGGGTGTGAATGCCGCTGAGATTATGGGTGTGCATATTGCATGCAGCCTGGGATGGATAGCCTGGATGCAGCTTAAGGGAGATAGAATTGCCCTCTGTTGCCATTGTTGCCGCTGCTCCTGCCCTTTTGCTCTTGCTGTTCTGTTGTTTTCTGCCCCCATGGACTGCTGCCCTCTGCCATGTGGTCTTCTGCCTTGGAACCAGCTGAGTATGAACTGAAACCTCCAGAAACTGTGAAACCTTTCCTTCCTTAATTCTGGGTGTCAGATATTTGTCCCAGCAAGGAGAGAAAAGTAACAGAGACACTGTGTATTGTCTGTAGGGCTATAAAGATACATGTGAGCTGTGGACCACCTTGACTCTTTTGTAGCCATGAGAAGAGTCAGTGCATGACTGATTATGGGATATAAATAACGTTATGGAATGTAGCTTTATATCCCTTTCTGCTTATCTGTTTATTCATACAGGATCTTGCTACTGTTAGGGCTGGTAGTCTTCCTCTTGTCTCAGCCTCCTTAATTCTAACATTGCAGGCATGCATCACTATGTCTGGTTTTCCCTTTTGTTTTCAATCATACTAATGTTCTCATCCTTACCAGAAATCATGTAAATTAGTTTACCTTAAGAAATTGTAGTCATACATCATCTAGAAAATAGTTATGTAATATATTGCATATTAATGTTTATGCATTTTATAAATTATGTAAATATATTAGTCTATAAGTAATATAGTCTATGTTACATATTAAAATGAAACTCAATTATTTTGTCTTGCAGTAATACTTGGAAAGTATAAGCAATTTTACTATTTTAATAACTTTACCAACTCAGTAATTTTTTGTATATATTCAGCAATGTGGGGAAATAAAAAACTTGTTTTTAACATAATCTCCATGTATTTTCTCTTTTTCTTTGAAGTATAAAAGTGATTCACATGCCGGGCGTGGTGGCGCATGCCTGTAATCCTAGCACTCGGGAGGCTGAGGAGGAGGAGGATTGTTGTGAGTTTGAGACCAGCCTGAGCTACAAAGTGAGCTTAAGGCCAGCCTGAACTGCATGGTGAGACCCTGTCTCAAAAAGACAAAAAAAAAAGAAAAAAGTGATTCACAGAAGGCTGTATCCATTTCATATAGTTGTGTAAATGAATACCAGAAATGCTTCAGATTTAGCTTGTAAATTCCGTTCAGACTTAACTAGCAACCTGAAAGTAAATGAGATCCTCTTTTATCAAATAAGTCTCCAATGATGGTTGGAATTCAGGTTAAAAATGTAAATCCCAAAAAAAAAAAAAAATGTGAATCTAGTATGTTTTTCTTTTGCTAAAGTACAATTCCTGTTGGGAAGGTGTTGCAAAGTGTTATTTCATCTGTAGTAGCTACTTTTTTCCCCCGAAATAGTGGTTTCAAGAAAATACTTTCCTTTAATACAAACTAGAATGTATGTGTAAGAATTTGTCTCTGCAATGTAGTAACTATAAACTTATTTTTAAATAAATACAAAACTTGTTTTTCTTAAAAAAAAAGAAAGAAAGAAAGAAAAATACTGTTGATTTTTTAAATTTAGTACAGGGTCTCACTAAACAGATATCATAGTGATCCTCCTGTTTTCAGCCTCCCAGGTGCTAGGATTACAGGCCTGGGCCACCACACCCAGTCTCAGTGGCCCTCTCAGCCTGCCTCGGGCAGGACCTGCACAGCATGCTGGGGATTCAACCCTGGTCCCTGTGCTTTCTTAAGCAGGCACTTTAGTCTGCTGAGCTATCTGGTTGGCCCTGATGATTCTTTTTTATCATTATACTTTGGATAAATAGAAATTTATAACATATAGATAATATCTCTGACTTTTTAAATTCCATCTTCTGTTTTAGGCAAGTGATATGCTCTTTTTAGTTTCCAAGAAAATTGGTTTGAGAAGAAAAGAGCACCCCAAAAGAATACACATCTCTCATATGTGCTGGAAAGTCACCTTATATTATGGAATGGAACAATGTGTAGGACTTTTATCTTGAGGGAGTGTGGAAAAGGAGAGCTTGTAGCACT
The DNA here is from genome assembly GCA_004027165.1 of Ctenomys sociabilis. Lineage (NCBI taxonomy): Eukaryota > Metazoa > Chordata > Mammalia > Rodentia > Ctenomyidae > Ctenomys > Ctenomys sociabilis. The sequence continues at coordinate 39,196 of PVKA01003884.1, forward strand.
CTGAGGTTAACTGTTCATTAGTGGATAAATTAACATTGTAGGCCAAATCTTACATCAAATGCATTGCAGCATTTCTCATGCAGTTGTGAAAAACTTTGTCTTGCTTATTTTTATTTAACTTAAGCCATAACTTTTTTCTTAGTGGTAGAACAGACCATGTGATCTACATGGTTTATGGATCAAAAATAAATATGGAGGGACTTAAAACATGTGTCCCATTTGGAGCTAATTTTAATTTACTGTAGTTACAGAAAACAGTAGGCATCTCATTTATTGCACAGTGGTGAAATATTGTAGCTCTCACGTTTGATTGGTTTCTCAAGCCAAGAGTATTAGATTTAGCACATTCTTTAATCGGCACAAATCCTAGTTAAAGACAAATTTTTGGTTTGTATTATGTGATACAAGAGTCCCACAAAGCTGTTCATGTAGACAAAAATCCTAGCCAAAGCTTCACCTGTTTTTCTAAAGCTGGTGAAGTGCCACAGAAAATATCAGAAGCTAATTAAAGAGTTTTGGTATGGCAGTAATTTGTAACCAGTCTACTAACAATAGTAGCAGACTAAGTCCAGACAGAGTTTTGATGCTGATGTCTAATGAGTTGGGCATTAAAAAATACCCAGAAATATGGGAGTATAAATTAAGCTCCTAAACCACGACTCAACAACATGAAGCTTGCCAGTGCTTACTCACTGTCAGCTTCCTAGTGCTCACAGCTGATTGGTTGTTGCTTTAGAATCTTAATTGGTCAGAGGCTTGTGCCTGGCTATCTTATCTGCATGGGCAAGTATGGCTGTCAGTGTTTAATCTGTGCCTGCAGTTGCTGATATGTTAAACAAATCTCAATGGCCTACACTCTAAGAAGAGCTGTCACATACTTCTGTTGACCAGCATTTAGATAGTAAGATGGGCTAAAACCTTTGGAAAGTCCCCAGCTCCGTGTGCAGCCCATATGCACATGGGAATGTCCTTTTTGTCCACTGTCCCATATCTGGAGCCTCTTGTATGGTAGTGGGTAGTGTGTAGGGTATCAACATATATTTATCGAACAAAATATTTGTGTCAAGGAAAGAAACAATTCAGAGTATGAATCTGGAAGGTAAAAGAATCTGAAGAGGAATGCCTTAAGAAAAGTATCAAACCTTGCAAAGTTAGGTAGAGAATAAAGATTAAGAGCTGACTGATGACTTTGTGGGAGCAGTTTTAGTAGAATGACAGGACTTGAGTGAATGGGGAACAAGTAAATAGAGATGTATGGAAACTATTAATAATTTTCATTTAGTTGAACTGTAAAGGAAGGAAGGGAAGGACAGACTTTGTGAAGAGTCACAGATAGGGCTTTTTAATGTGTACAGGTGGAAATATTTGAGGGAAGGAGAATAATGATCACAGGGTATATTTCTTTGTGTTTTTGAGGGTTAGAAAGACAGTCAATGCCAGTTTCTGAGTTCATTTTTCCCTCTTGATTCTGTTTAATACTGTTAGCTGACTAAAAGGTTTGAACCATACCCCATGTAATAGACAAAACATTCAAGAGGTTTACATAGCCAGGTTTGGACCTTTATTGATTTCCTAGGAGTGAGCTTTTGTATTTTTATTCTAAGAAAATACTGTTTATCTTAGATTCTGACTACTTTAAGAAAGTATAATTGATTTTTTTTTAATTGGTTATTGAGTCTTCCCTGTGTTCTGCATTTAAGTTTAGGGTAATTACATGTGTTATGGATCCTAAGTGTTTTTTCTGAATTACTTTAATCTTTCATTGTTATTTATAATTACAGAAATATTAAGTATTAAGAATTTTGACTAATAAAGTTGACTTAGTTGGTAGACTTTCAGACTTTATGAATTAGACATTCTTTTCTAGTCCAAAAATGCCCTACCTTAAGGGTTTCAGTTTTGATTATTAGGAAGAAAGAATGAGTTTCATAGGAGCGTCATCCCAGTGGAGTGTTGGCAGTCAGAAAGGGATGAAAATTGATGAGGCAAGATGAGGGAGGAATAGTGACATATACTGTCAGAAATTTTTTCAAAAACCACTGTGGAAAGAAGTGTCAAGAAATTGGGAGCTATGGAGAGGGGAAATTTGGAGGAATTTTGTGGATGCCATTGTTGATCTTGTTTTTAATGGTAATACTTAAGCATACTGACTTAAAGGAAAGAGCTGAGAAAGCAAAACAGAATAGAAAGGTGATAGTTAATGACACATGGCTGCAGAGGAGTTGAGGGGAAGATAACACCCAAGTGAAGCTGCCATTCTAGACTAGAAAAAGGATACCTTCCTATGGCTATAGGAAAGAAGAAAATGATGTCTGCAAAATGGTTCCTCTTTGTTATTAGCATGGATTTGAGATTAAAGGGAAGAGAAACCTGTGGCCTACATTTTCTCTTTAGAGTCAGAAATCATTTGAGGTAAATTGCCTGAGAAGAGAGTTGTGATAAAAGTAAATACAGGTGATTTTCAGGCAGTATTGATGCCTAACAGATGTAGAAGGTGATGAGTTTCTGGTAGCGTCTTACAGTTGTCTTATTGTCCTAGGAAATTTGCAGTGAGTGGAGTTCAGGAACAATGAAGCAAACTCACTAGACTGACTCTCTGGTGGACTTTATAGTTTGTTGTATGGCAAAAGAGCAGAGTAAAGAAGTTGAGGTCTTATGGAGACTGAAGTTGTACCACAGAATCAAAATATCTGACAACTAAGACTGAAGACAGTGAAGTGCTGGGAAGATGGCTCAGTGGAATAAGCGCTTCCCTGGCAAATGCAAGGGCCTGAGTTCAATCACCAGTTCCTCAAAAAAAAAAAGACAAAGTGTAGGTTTTCTTACCAGGCTATACTTTACACTTAACTTCACCCACAGCAAGTGTAAGACACCTTCACTCCAGAGTTAACTTTTTCCGTACTCAAACATTGAGCCAAATACTTCTTTTTAAATGCAGGAACACCAAAGTGAATGTTTAGTTTTTTAGAGCCTGTGCTGCAACACAGCAGTCAGTATCCAGGAGGAGCCCTGCTAGACTAAACCCAGTAGCAGTAGGGAAGTGTGGCTTATGGTAGCAGCTTGCAGGCCTGGTTCACCAGGGATGAGAGCTAAAATTTCCTTTTTTTAAGTTTACTATGTGTGTACATCTCAGAAAACAGTTTGTTTTTAGGCATCGATTGAGCTTGTTTATCCTTTTTTTATTTCTAGTATTCATTATTAGAGAACAAACATATAAAGTAGAATATATTCTGTAGTTTTCTTAATGACTACGTACATGTTCTTTCTTAAATACCAGTTATTTAATACTCTAAGAAATATGTATTTGAGGTCATAGTTCTCTTTGTGTGTATGTGTGCGTGCATCTGGACTTGAACTCAAGACCTTGTGATTGCCGGATAGGTACTGTTCCATTGAGCTATACTTTACCTCCACTGGCCTGAGGTAAAGATTTTTATCGTACATTTTTTGTCATTAAAAATTTACTGTATTTGCATATTGTAGAGATACAGATAACCCCATTATTGCCAAAAGATAAATATAAGTGTATTTCTCCTTTAAGTATACCACAAAGAATATATGATTTTAAATTTCTTGCCCAATGTGTATGGGAAACAGATAACTGGAAAAAATGTATTTTTTCTTTGACATTTATATTTGTACATTAACATTGAAGCTAATGTTTATACTTTGGGGGAGTTGGTATGTGCATCAAACACATCTTAATTCTTTTTACTTTTTCTTCCCTTGTTCTTCTGCCTCACTCCCTCCATTTCTTAGTTGTCTTCCCATTTGCAAAAATAATTTCATTAGGAAGATGGGTGTGCTGTAGTCAGAGTCCTATGGTCCGGATAGTGCTTTAAAGGAGTTGAGTGAAGTTCGCAGAGCCCTAAGATGGTAGGCAGAATGAAGAGCCACTCCTAGGCTCCAAAAGTCTTGACTGCATGAAATACACTGGGGTCTGGGTGACAAGGACCAGGATACAGTTCTTGGAGAAGTGTTTTGAGAAGTAACATTGATAGCAAATTTAAGCAGCAAAGTTTTTTCTCAGCTTCTGAATGTCCTTCTGGGAGTGTTTTTAAACAACCATCATTAGTGTTGAGGTACATGGAATAGATAAAAATATTTACAGCCACTTTACATCCTGGCACTGAGGGTTTGCGTGTGGCATCTGGAAATGGAGAAAAAGAGATCTGTGTTCATCCATTGGCACCACACTGTAATATGGGCTGTCGTCATAACCTGCTGTACATTAATTTACAACTGCATTTGTATCCTTAATGGAATAAACCTCTTTCCATGTCTTGTTCCTCAGGATTTCAGCTTACTATTTAGAGCATCTGCTGATGTAAATCAGTGCCTACTAAAAATAAAATAAAATCAGTGCTTATGTTAGGATAATTTTAGTTTTTCATAGTTAAAATAAGCACTGCTTTGAACACAGTTGATGCTAGTTGATTTTCTTATTCTCAATTATTGCTGGGTAAAAGGCTCTAAAAATTAAACAGTTTAATGTTTAAATTTAAATCACTCAAATAATTCATTCAGATATATAATATAGTCAGGCTATACCCATGATGGTGTGTGAGAAGTAGAAGTCTCTTTGCCATCTCATTTTTCTGTTAGTACCTTTTATGATTTTTTTGTTCTGATAGGGAGATTGTTATCCTAAATATTTTCATTGTCTTCATTATTTGGTTAACAGTAATTATAGATTATTGTATTACTTTTTAGTTTATATTTTTTGTTAGTACATGTTTGCATTAATGATTACATACCTTGTGCAGAGTTGGTACAAGTACATAAAACATCTCAGATCTTTCAATTAGTTTTTCATCTTTCAGTCTCTTCCCTCCTATCCCCACCCATCTGTTGATCCCCTTCCCATTTGAAAAAAATGTGTCTTAGCTACTTTTCTGGTTGCTAAGACAAAATATCTGACAACTAAAGTTTAAGGAGAGAAGGTTTGTTTTACTCAAGGTTTATAGAGGTTTCAGTCTGTAGTCAGTTGGCTCCAAGGCAGGGAAGCATGGTAAAGGGCATCTCAGAAGCAATTCATGGCCAGTAGGCAGGTGAGAGTACCTTATCCCCCTTCCTGTTGCTTATATTTATGCATGCTACCTGCCCTGGGGCGGGTGTAACACTCACCTCCTTAATCCTAGCCAGAGCTATGCCAAACCAGTCAGTGGACTGATTTAGTAATCACACATCCTTGGTACCAGCTGTATACACTGTAGATCCAGCTTACCCCTGGAATGTACCCCCTCCCCCTTGATGCATGAGGTTCTGGGGGACATCTAGACACATCTCATATCTCCCTATTCCCATTATCTGTATATTATTTTGCACTTTATATTTTGGGTTTCTGGTACAAAAGAACCATGAGATATTTAACATCGTTTGTCTACTTTATTTCACTTAACATTTTATTCTCAATTTGAATCCATTTTTCTAATGCTGATTTAAGTTTATGCTTCTTTATGGCAAAGTAGTACTCCACTGTGTAACAGTACCACATTTTCATCCATTCATCTATAGGTCATTTCCAATTTAGGTATTACAAATTGTGCTGCTAAGAATTAAGTATGCATGTATTACTGTGATATAATGTCTTTAGCTCTTTTGGGAAGTACTTAGAAGGAGAAGCAAATGGAATTTGGAATTTTTAGTGTTAGGGTTTTTTTGGTTTTTTTTTTGAGAATTTCCATATTGATTTCCATAGTAGTTGTGATAGTTTATATTCCCACCTATAATGTAGTAGGATTCCTTTTTCCCCACAGGCTCGCCAGCATTTGTTATTATTTGCTGCTAACCATTTCTTTTGGAGTAAATTGGAATCTCAGTGTGATTTTAATTTGTGTGTCTAGTGGGCAATGATGTCAGATATATTTTCCTGTGTTCATTATTAGAAAGTTCTTGCTGACATTTGTCCTCAAGTGTTTTACATATATGATATATATATATATATATATATATATATATATATATATATATATATTTTTTTTTTTTTTTTCCTTTTATGAGCAGAATAGATTTATTGAAGGAAAGAAAGCCCCTGTCGGAGAGAGAGACAGGAGGGGAGCAGATAGTTCCCCTGGAAGCTGTCTCTTCCAGGGACTTTTATAGAGGAAAGTCATGTGGTGAGGCAGGTCTAAGGTGGCAAAGACATGGGAACTCGCTTAGGTGGACAAGAGGTGGGACAGAACTATGGTCAACCAATGGGATTACAAGCACTGTTGTTCAGGTAAAATTGATTAAATCCAGTACCAAATGGGGAAGCGAGTCACACAACAAGCGGGCATGACAATGGGACAAGGTCTCTTCCTGTTGGGGCTTGTGACTCAATAGGGCTCTTTCAAAGTGATCGATATACCTATTTAGAATATCAATCCTTGATGCCCATCCCTAGGGAAGTATGTAGCTATGTTTCCTCTTTTTGTCTTGGTCTTGAGGTGTGGTCCATAGGGAGTGTCTGTCTCTTCCAAGTTGCAAAGTCACCTTGTCTGACCTCTTGTCTCCTTGAGGGCCTGACCCTGTCTGACTGCCTAGAATATTTCTATCAAACTCAGCTGCCTACAGTATTACCCCTTTTGAAGAAGTAGCCCGAACTGCTGTGAGGGATTTGGGTGATGACCGCTTTGGCTTCTTCACGCTGAAAGGGGTCGTAGTTATTGATCGGCAGTCAGACAGATTCTTCAGAGGTTCTACCTAAAAGCCCTCAGTAGAGAATAGGTGTTTTCATTACAGTTTTGAATCGGGAAAGACAAAGCCAAAGAAACAACATGCATGGGCCAAATAATAAGAACAGGATAATTATGAAAAAGACAAGTTAGAACCTTTTGTAGGTCCATTAGCAGGTATCTCTTAAATGTGAGATTTAGTCCCTTTTTTTATCTTCCATGGCCATTGTGTATTGTTTCAAAAAAACTGGCCTTTCCTATTATTACTGGGGCACATAAATTGCCAGAAATAGGGAAAACACCAAGTACTTTCCAGTTGGCAAGTGGGTCCACTGGCATGTAACTACCGACAAATCTGCATAAGCACCTATTGAAAGTTTCACAGGCTTTCTCCTTATATTGGCAGTTAATGAGTTCCCTCAGGCTGAGAGAGAAAACACATCACCACCTCAGTCTGAAACTTCCTCCACCTTCATCATAAGCACTTTCTTTTTCCTTCTCTAGCAGCTTTGGACATTTTTCCTTGAAATGTCCCTTCTCTCTGTCTGGATCTATGAAAACATAACTTTTTCCATTTCCGACTGGCCTTTATTCTGGTAGGCTGGTAGTATCGCCATTCTTATTTTCCATCTATAATTCCATTCTGTATCCTTTCTACAATGAAACACCTCAGCTCAAATTTTTGCAAACCCTTCTAACTTCTACAGCTTGTGTCAGACATTGGAATTAACTGAACAAGATATAACTTTTAGTTTTAAGGCCTTAATATGTGTCTCTATAGACAAAATCTGTGGATCCCAGTTAAAGCAATCTTAATCTAGTGTATTTGTTATAGATTTTACCTGCATGATTACTTGAGTTTTGGTATCCTCTAGGAAGAACAAATTTTCTGAGAAATTAGAGCTCTTAGACCCATTTATTCATGGAGTCTGACAGTTTACTATAAGTCTCTCTAACTTTAGTTAAAGAGACGTCATACCTGTATTAACTATGAGCATGAAATACCTGAGTTACATCAGAAATTAACCAGATGAACATACTCTTGTTGTAGGCAGCTGAGTTAGAAACATTCTGGGCAGTCAGGCAGGCCCAGGCCCTTGAAAGACATAATACAGGAAACAAGATATCTTGCAACTCTGGGATGGAAGGATGCTCCTGCCGTGGGCCAGACCTAAAGACCAAAGATCAAACAAATGCCGACCTCGCTAAAGATTGGCATCCGAGATTGAGCTTCACCCTGAGGGAGACCGAAGAATCGTTAATCCAATTACCACTGGATAGCTAACCCATAAAATCCTATTCTATATTCATGCCCACTTGCTATGTGACTCACCTCCCTATTTGTTCTTGAACTTAATCTTACCTGAGCAATGGTACTTGTAATCCCATTGGTTGGCCATAGTTTTGTCCCACCTCTTGACCACCGAAGCAAGTTCCTTAGTCTCACATGATTTTGCCCTATAAGAATAACCTAGCCAGGTGTGGTAGCGCAGGCCTGTAATCCCAGCACTCGGGAGGCTGAGGCAGGAGGATTGTTGTGAGTTTGAGACCAGCCTGAGCTACAAAGTGAGCTTAAGGCCAGCCTGAACTGCATAGTGAGACCCTGTCTCAAAAAGACAGAAAAAAAAAAAAAAAAAAAAGAATAACCTGAAAAAGAACCTCGGGGGCAACCTGCTCAGGTCCCCCTTCTGTCCCTCTCCAACAGAAGCTTTTCTATCCAATAAAGTCTCTTCCTCAACCTCCGTTTGTTCCTAAAATTCATTCTTCGGTTTTAGAGAACACGAACACATCCAGGTCTGGCTGGGAATTTCAGTACCCTGTATCACTCTTATATAGCACCAGTGAAATAGCTTTTAAATCTTGTATTTGTCAGTCTCAGCATCATCTTGATTAGTAAGCAACCTGAAATACATGTTGCAGTATCTCCATTACAGCTAAAGCAAGATATCTTTTGAAGTCTGTTCTTATTGAGGTACAATGACTGGAAGGAAAGTCAGGGTTGGAGAAAGACAAAGAGACCTGTGCCAATCAATGTCCAGCAATAGCCTGGATTTTCCTCTAGTCATGATTACTCAGGGCTCCTCCTTGGAGATGGCAGGTAGATATAACAATCTGGCCAGAAGGAAGAGGCAGGCCCTGGGTGCTTCAGTCCTAATGGACCATCTATGAAGCTGAGTCTGAGCTCTGGGGCCTTCACCTCAGAGTGCAGTCTCATTTCTAGTAGCTGCCTTGGCACTCAGGGCATGGCTTGTGGGCTCTTAAGGCAGTCCCTCTTACAGTGGCCTGGCTTCTGACAGCAGTAGCAGATGAACCTCATTGTCGTCGAGCTCTTCTTGGAGCCCAGAGAATCAGACTTAGGGTCTGTTTTGAGGCCACAACAAAGGCAGCCATTTTTGTCCCTTTGTTTTCTCTCCCTGGTTTTCTTCCAGTTCCAATTATAGAACACTTAAACAGTTTTTACTAAAGTATCAAATGAGTTATGTGGAGCAAAAGCTATCTTTTGTAGCTCCTGAACTTATCTGTAAGAGTAATCTGTAGCCGGGTGTGGTGCGCAGGCCTGTAATCCCAGCAATAAGGAGGTTGAAGCAGGAGGATTGTTTTGAGTTCCAGACCAGACTGAGCTACAAAGTGAGCTTAAGGTCAGCCTGAACTGCATAATGAGACCCTGTCTCAAAAAGACAAAAAAAGAGTAATCTGTCCCTCTATTTAATTAACATCTCATGAAATACACTTTACCAGTGTATGTACCAAACATTATAAGAAATCAGAGGGATATGTCTTAGACCTTCAAGAATACACTTGGAAAGAAAATGTCCTTTTTAGTTTTTCTGCCTGGCAATTATGCCGCTAGGGATCAAACTACTTGGGCTCCAGTGTGAACTGTAAGTTCCACTGATTGTCTATCTCTTGGCTTTTTAAAATTAACTCTATGCTATTTATTTGCAAATGCAATTGCAGCTTGTAATGCTGCCTGCTTTTCCATAAAAGTCAAAGCTTGGTTTAAGATTAACATTATATCTCTGTAATCTACATAAGTCTGAATAAATCCTCTAAAGACAGCAATGTACTTATCAGGGTCATCTAAGGCACATGAACTCTGGAAGTTCCAAATTGTCTTTTCTTTTCTAAAGGGCATTGTCCTTGAAAAGCTTGTACAGACTGATCTAAGAATGGGTATAGCCCTGTAGAGGCCTGGATTACAGCTGTTTTAGAAGTCCACACTCTCTAGACTAGAAAGGCAAGTAGTGGAAAACTTACTTTCAGGAATGGTGGGCAAGGCTATGCTTACTCTGTCTTGTCCTTAGGCTCCAAGATAGTGATGCCTCAGGCATATGAACTGCCTAGTTCTCCTATTGCTCACATCTACACTTCCAAAACTTTATTAAATAGCAATATTTAATTTGCTATTATTTAATAGCAATATCTAATAATTTTAATACAAACCAAATCTGAAGACATTTTTACCATTTTCCATTTTACATCATCTTTCTATTATAAAATATCATAATTTATATTTTCTTCTGCATTCCATTTGGATTAAATGGCTTTTTTCAACATGTAAAAATCAAACGTCTGGGCTGGCAAGATAGCTCAGCGGTCTAGAGCACCTCTCAGGGACCTTGGTTTGAGCCCCAGCACCACATGCCATGCCAGCCCCTCCCCGCAGGGCCGGCTGAGCTCATCCCTCACCCCCGCAAACAAAGAATCCGTGATGTGTAGCGAGACACTGTAATAAATAAAGGAATTAAAAAATAAATAAATAAATAAAAAATAAAAATCAAACGTCTTTTTGGTGCCTAATGAAGCACTTTAAAGGAATAAGAGACTTTCACCATGAGATCCCCATATCTGGAATACAATAAGAAACTTTAGGGCATTCCCCTTGCTTATTTCTAATTGATTCCCTCCCTCAAGGTGTCCCTTGAGTAACCCTCTCCAGAGCAGGTGGCTGTTCTAGTTGGAGAGAAGGGAGACAAGGTCCCACCAGCCTATCCATCCTCTAACTGATGCAGATGCTTATCTCCTGACTATCTCACAAACCCTTCACTTACTGTTACTGACCATTTGTGAATATAAGTTACAGTTGATCCCGTGACCAAAATGTCTGCAGAGAGAAGCATAACTATGGCATAAATGGTCAATGGGAAGTGAGCACTTCTTAGGTTACACAGAACGATATCACTTCTAGAGATAGATAGAACTATTGACTGAAGGGATTTGGCCCCACACATTGAGCCAAGTCTCCAGACACTTGTTTCCCATCTAATCACCTAAGTAAGCATTTTTAGCAACTGCATAAGATTTAAACTTGAAGCTCATAAGCATAAGATTTAAACAGGAGAAACTTATATTTTATCATCTAGCAATCACATTTTACATGTTGGTAAAAAACACAATACAGCTAGTTAGCACATAAGGCACAGATGTAAACATCCCCTGATAACCTCTACTGCAAGCTGTCTCAGCCTGATTTCTGAAAGAGTGACTCATTAACTTGTTCTACTGAAAGTCTCAGGTAAGATTTCTAGTTTATTAGTAGAGAGAAAAAGTACAGTAGGTAAGTGGAGACCTTTCAGTGATCAGGAGCTAGTTTCCACCAAGGAACCTTTTGGTGTGGCCATAGCCCTTCAGGTATTCTCGATTTCTTTTGGCCCACACAACCAGAAATGTCTCCAGAAAGGAATCTAACAGTTTCTCTGGTCAGTATTCCATCAGCCATAGGCTTCAATGGGGATTCACCAAAGAACAGTTGGGGAAACCTGTCCTCTGCTTCAAAGAGTGGCAGCTGCTCTAAGAGCATTTACTAGCTGGCAGAGTAACCACTGTTTGTCCAAGTTCTATAAGGGATAGTTAAAAGCCTGAACAAGATTACCTAGCACTTTACAATAAAAGCTTTAAGGTCCACAACTTATCTCTTACAATTAGACCTAGGAGAAAAGGTTGAATCCTCACTCACACTAAGCATGTTTTGGTCCCATAAGTGTGCTGCTTTTGGAGATCGCTCCTTTTGGTGTCACCGAGAAGTCGGTTCTCTCCACTGTGTCTCAGGTTTAGCCTCCCGAAGGAGACCTTCCCAGAACACTAAGCCAAGACATGGCTTTTATATGTGTCCTCCTGGACAGGCATAGTCCTCTTTGTCTCATCTGACCCAGAGTTGGGGTATGTGTCCTTTTTCTAAAATGACTTCCCTGTCTTCAGCATTAACAAACATTCATTTTCTAAGGGCCTCACTTTGTTGGAACCGTCAGAGTTTTCCTAACTTTACATGCCTCTAAAGAGGAAAGTACAAAGAGGTGGGAAAATTAGGAAAAGTTAAAAGAAGGAAACTGAAACAGAGCAGGCCTGACACATTCCCTTTAGCATGTAGAGGGGGATCAGAACCAGTCTGTCCCAGTGAAACCTGTCCTCCAAGTCTTAAAGAATGGTTGCCGACCTAATGTCATTTAACTGGCAAAAGGAGTCCCGTGTTTCATATACAGGCATGTATATTTCCTATGTCTGAGCTATATTTAAAGGTCCCATTTTACAGTTTACGTGAAATCCATTAGGAGTCTTACTAAAGTCACTCCCTCAAGCCTCATTGTCTAAATTTAAGCAAGGAATTTCAGTACATTTAGCATCTAGTTCAAATGCAACATATACAAGTACACAACAGTCATAAAATGTCCCATTAAAGAAATACCATAACCTTATAACATTTCCTTGTTTTAACTTAAGATTTACCAACAACATTTTGACCAACATTTTCACAAAACTATATAAAAGACAAAGCAAAAACAATTGCAAGCCATTTTAACAGTACTGTGAAATAAAACTGTATGAGGCAAAGCATGAACAACCATGAGCAATGGGCAAAGACATATAAACATTTGAAACAGAGGTTTGTTACCTAAGTAAGTCCCAATTCAGAATTTATGAAAGGAAAGCAAACTCATACCTCTGTCCAATGATGTCCCTGGGGCCTCCAAAATGACACAGGGAGAAAAACTGATCTCGGGTTGGTGACCTCCAAACGATAAGCTGAACCACCAAATGACAGGGAAAAACGATCTCTGGACCTGACCCGTATGAGTTTGTGTTCTCTAAAACCGAAGAATGAATTTTAGGAACAAATGGAGGTTATGAGCTGAATAGATTTATTGAGGGAAAGAAAGCTCCTGTCTGAGAGAGGGACAGGAGGGGAGGAGGGGCCCGAGCAAATAGTTCCCCCTGTTTTACTTATTTTAAGCAGCTTAGGTGTTTTTGTTTTGACATTTAGACCTTTGATCCATTTCCATTTTATTTTATTCAGTACATGAAATGACAAGTGGATCTAGAATCAGTCTTTTGAATGTGACTAGCAATTTTCCTAGTCTGTTTATAAAACCAGGTTATCTTCCACCAGTGTATGTTTTTGGCTCTTTTGTCAAAGGTAGCTGAATGTGCCTGGGATTGTTTCTGCATCCTTTGTGTTCCACTGATCCATATGTGTGTATTTATGCTAGTACCGTGTTCCTTTATCAATGTAGCTTTGTAGTATAACTTGAAATTTGGGATTGTGATGTATGTTGCTTTGTGTTTGTTATGCAGAATTGCTTTTGCTATTCTTCTCTTGTTCTATGTGAATTTTACGATTGTTTTCCTGAATTCTGTAAGGAAAGCCATGAAACTTTGATTAAGTTTGCATTACATCTGGAAATATCTCCATTTTCTGTCGTTGTTTGTACCTGCTGTAACCAGGAGTAGGAGCTATCTTTCTGTTTTCTGATGTCCTCTGTCCTTCAGGGTACTGCAGGGCAGGTTAGGTTAATTCCTAAATATTTAATTTTTCTTGATGCTATTGTGAGTGGTATTTTTCTGATTTCTTTTTTAGTGAGTTACTTATTGATCTATAGGCCCACTATTGATTTTTGTGTGTTGATTTTTATCCTGCTCTATTGCTGAATTTAGTTATTCTGGAACTCTTTTGTGGAATTTTTTTGGTCTTCCATGTAAAAATCCTATCAACTAAGAATAGCTCAGATCCTCATGTGTGCACTGCTGAATTCAATAAGAACTTCAGGGACGATCTGATGCCAAAATCCCTCATCTTTTCAATGAAATTGTCCAGGAAAAGTCATTCCTGGAAACTACCATTACTCTGATTCGAAAACCAGACCAAGATCCAACCAAATCAGAACTGTTTTCTTTTTTTTTTTTTTTGGTCTTTTTTGAGACAGGGTCTCGCTATGCAGTTTAGGCTGGCTTTAGGCTCACTTTGTAGCTCAGGCTGGTCTCGAACTCACAACAATCCTCCTGCCTCAGCCTCCCGAGTGCTGGGATTACAAGCATGCGCCACCACGCCCGGCCGAACTGTTTTCTTTAATGAACATAGTTGTAAAAAATCCTCAACTGGAGGCAAGATGTAACAAGTCATGACAAAGATTCTACCTCATGGCCAACTAAGCTCAGGGATGCAAGGATGGTTCAGTATGTGCAAATCCAAAAATACGGTACATCACATAAATGGAAGCAAGACTAAGAAACATGATAATCTCAATAGACCCAGAAAAAAGCCTTTGACAAAACCTAGCATTCATTCATGATAAATACCCTAAAAAAATAGGCTGGCAAAATAGCTCAATGGTCTAAGTGCCTGCTTAGGCAAGCACAGAGACCCAGGTTTGAACCCTAGTGCCGCATGCTGCGGTGGCCCCACCCCCAGGCATGCTGAGCTGATGACTGAGTCATGGTGTGGTGGGAGCCTGAAAACAGGATTACTGTGAGTCCCAGCTGTATGGTGAAACCCTGTATCAAATACACACATGCACGCACACATACACACACACACACATACCTAAAAAATAGATAATAATTATCCCAATCTGATAAAAGCCATGCAGGACAAACCTACTGCCAGCGTCATATTAAATGAGGAAAACCTGCAAGTCCTTTATGAATTCAACATATTCTAAATTAAGAGTAACTACTCATGGGTATATGAGTTCTTTACAAGTAGGAAACTATATGTGAAAAAAAACTTACCATAAATCCATCTTGCTTGGAGAATGTAGAATAAAGAATTTTCATGTATTTTGAAATTTTGGAAAAGTTTTTAGAAGATGGTTGGGAAGAGAATTTAGAAAAAAAAACTCAATAGTAAGTTTTCTAGTAAGTGATTTTCTCTAATTTTCTAGTTATAGGAACACAAATAATCTAGTTTTTAAGAATCATTGTTTTTAATGTGATTCACCATGTGGGTTATGATTCACAATGTAATTGCAGATTTCTGACTTAATTTATTAATCCTAAAAGTAGTTGCCAAGGCATATTAAATTTGCTAGTACTTGACAATTCCTCCTTTTCTTCCCTTAACATTGTGCAAATGCTCCATATGTTAGATGTTACCATTTGATTGAGGAAAATGTAATTTACTCAGTAGTTTGGATATATACATTAATTCCATATAAACCCAATCATCATTTACTATGTGGGGTTACAGTGCTATGATAAAATTTTTGCTATGAAACATTAGATTGGAGGAAATACTTTTTTTCCCTTAGGATTTGGAAACATTGCTAGATCATTTAAATATAGTTTTAGACTAATGTGTTTTAATTTTAGAGTCAGAGATTAAGGAGGTGGGTTTATCCTTTCCAACTGCAAAATTTGCTCTGGTTTGAACTTGCTGGGCAAAGGAAGCTGATGATTGTTTTCCATACTTACAAAGAATGAATAGATAAGTCATGTATAAGGTTAGTAAGAAGCAGCTCTAATCAAAGACAACTCACCAGAGATCAAACCCCAGTCTCTATGACTGCTTAATCAAAGACTGCTACACGGTCCACCCTCTCAAAACCCCATTACACATGTGTTTTGTTGTGTACGTTAGAATAATATATATTACTTATTGAAAAGTCATGATTCGATCTTAAAAATTCTATTTGATAGCTAAATTTTGCAGAATTTCTCTGTCTGACCCTTTTATGAATTATTTAACTTAATAATTTTAAGCTGTTTACTAGTTTTCAAGCACATTTGTACTGTTGAGGTCTAAAACCCAAACTTTAGCCTTTCTTGGAAGGTAATGTTGTTTTAATTATTTAGGTTTGTGAGAAGTATCTGTTACTATTCAGGGTGTAGAATTTTCACTACACCCTAAAGGAGGGTCTCTTCAGGAGTTCTTGCTCATGGTTGTATTTCTGTTGTCATTCCTTGGAGACAACATCAAAGAATTCAACAGCTGTATCAACAGAGATGTTCTTCTACATTATTGTGATTTAAAAAGCACTTTGAGTATTGGAATTTTGTCCACAAATACTAGCTTTGCTGTCTCAAGGAGGAAGGGATTTGGAAAAGATACTTTAAAAGTGAGGTTTTTGTATTATAAAATGAAAACAGTGTAGTTCATTTATTTCATAAAGAAAAAAATCATTTCATTAAAGCGTGCTTTCAGTTTCTCATTTCGTTTACACATTGGACCATTTCATTATGTGGTATTTATTCATGCACCAAAGATGCCATTAATTTTATTTTTTCACATCGTCGTCACAAACTGCCCTTCACATTCTAATAGGTTGTCTTAAACACTTTTAGTTATCATGGAAATAAACTTGTTGTTATAAATAAACTATAGGTCTGTACTCTCAACAGTAGAATTGAAATCTCTTTCCTTCCCGCATTGTGGTGATCATACAGCAGAAGACCAGAATGCTTCATGTGTTATGTTGGCTGCTGAGGGAGTTTGAGGGATATTACTGTGGGTGTGTTGCTGGGTTAAAGAACACATGTGTGCAAGATGTCAGCAACAATAGTGGGCCGCGTGGAGCAGAGCAGACTGCAAGAGCCACCTGTGTCTTTATTGTATAATTTTATACAGCTTGCTATTTTACATTTGCATTCTTAAATAGTGCCATCACTAACGCATGCATGTTTACCTGTGCTAAGTCATGGTCATGTAACCATATCCCATTGTGCACCTGCGCTAAATTCCCAAGCTGTGAAGCAGTCTGAGTGGTTCCCCACATGTGGATACTAGCTATGGTCTTTGGGGTTTCTATCTTATTTTTTTATTTTTTGTTAGTGCATGTTTGCAGTACACAGTGATTACATTCCTTATGGAGAGTTGTTACATGGACATAGTACACCTCAGTTTTTTCACCCCATTCTCCTTCTCTCCCTTCCCTTTTATATCATGGCTCCCCTTCCTTTTGCTACTTATTTACTGTTATCTAGCTTATATTTTGCGCCTTATATTTTGGTTTTGTCATCTAAGAGGAATTTGTGTTCTGATTTATTTTACTTAGCGATATGATCTCAAGGTGCATCCAGTTTCTACCCTAAAGAAGGATAAATGTGAATCATTCATGGGAAAATGGATGCTTTCTTAAGGAACCCTTCATGTTTGACTTTGTGCTTTTCTGTAGACTATAATCTCAAGTGATATTTTCATTTAATTCTTTCCCCTTAAAAGGGTGCCACTTAAGGAATTTTATACATTTAAATGTATATAGAATGTTACCGATAGGGAAGGGTTAAATTATTGAGAGAATGAGAGTTGTGAGTAATCTATTTTCTGGAAAATCCACAAAAATGATACAGATCCCTGACTGAAAAGGCTGCCTCAGAGAATGGTAGAAATAATCTGGCTCAGTTATGGAATTCAAGCATATTTTCCTACAGATTTTTAGTTTACACTGAATTTATTTTATTTGTTTATTTATTTTTGTCTTTTTGAGACAGGGTGTCATTGTGCAGTTAGGCTGGCCTTAAGCTCACTTTGTAGCTCAGGCTGGTCTCAAACTCACAACAATCCTCCTGCCTCAGCCTCCCCAGTGCTGGGATTACAGGCGTGCACCACCATGCCCGCCTTTTTACACTGAATTTATAAACACAATAAGAAAACCAAGGTTTGAAAATTCCTAGGGAATTGCTTAGCTGATTATTTTCTAACTAAAAATTCAGACCTTTGTGGAATTTTTTTTTCAAAATTTCTTTTCCATTTTAAAGAAGTTTACTTTAAATGGCAAGACCCTTGATTATATTTTTACAGTAATTACCCCCTACCTAGAGATGGATCACTGTACACATAATTGCTGTATATAAACAATTATAATATTGCCCTTAGTTATACACGATCAGTAAAAACATTAAAGTTTTCCAGTTCAACAAGGTCTGCAAGGATCTTTTATTTTTGTTAAAGCAAAGTAACTTACTGGAAAATAAAGATGCTTGCCAGTAATGGAGAAAGTGAATATTTTCACAGAACCAATATTTTCCTTGTTACATCTCAATTTGATATCTGTCTAAGTATATCATTGGCCACTTAGTAATTTAAATATAATGTGCTTGTGCAGTTATACCAGTGACTCATTTTAGTGATAACTCCTCTCTGCTGCTAGAACACACCAGTGTGTCCTTGTCCTTCATTTCTAACTATGCAGGTTGGTCTGTTTCATTGACCCACTGGGCAGATGGGAGTCCAATGGAGCCTCACTGTAAAATCCTGCTGTTCACCATGTGTTTCATTAGTTTGCTAAGTGGTATGTGCCTGTTACTGTGCATCACGGAACCAGCCTGCACCCCCACCTTCCAATTAATAGGATTTTTATTTTGAGTCTTGATTTCTTTGGCTTTTCATCCACCAAGGTGAACATTCAAGTCTCCTCAGTCCCACCTTCACGAAAGAGAAACCAGGTCTGCAGCAAACAAGCAGCACTGAGAGTATCAGGACAAGTGGCAGCCATAGAGGGTACCAGCATATTACATACTCTGTCCCCTAAAATCATTGCCTTACCCATGTATGTTATTTATAATTTACTTGGTGATGTGATGTTATTTTGTTTTAATGTATAATACCAGTAGATTTTTTTTTGTTTTGTTTTGTTTTTTTTGTCTTTTTGAGACAAGGTCTCACTATGCAGTCCAGGCTGGCAATAAGCTCACTTTGTAGCTCAGGCTGGTCTCGAACTCACAACAGTCCTTCTGAGTGCTGGGATTACAGACCTGCGCCACCACGCCCGGCTCAGTAGATTTTTTTGTTCTCCGAACATTTATTAACTGCCAGTTGTGAGCCAGACACTGCTCTAGGAATGGTATCAATGTAGTTATGTACTGCATAGTAGCAAACTGTAGTTCTTTGATTCCTGTTGTCCTTGATGTTCTCTAGTGTAATAACAAGAGCATTAATTCAAATTTGTTTTTTTGGGGGGTGGGTGTACTGGGAGTCAAACTGAGGACTTTGCACTTACAGCAGGTGCTTATGTCACTTGAGCTATATATCCTTGGCCTTGCATTAAGTTAGATTTAAATCTTGCTTCTGTCACTGTTAAAGTAAAGTAGTAAACTAAATACTTGAAAGAATAGTGACTTTTTTTAGTAGTATAGGATGATTACTTCAACTGCTTCATAATTTTGACTTTAATTTTTTTTCTATAATTGGGTCTAACGATGTATCATATTTCACTGTAGAGAGGAGAAAAGAACATTAATGTTTAGACCCTGATATATAGTAATCATAATGCCAATACTAACACTTGCTATTGCAACATTGGTATATAGTGTTGCAATAGCAAGTGTTAGTATTATTAGCACTATGATTACTGTTGTTACTGTGATTTTTACAGTGCTTTCAACGTGCTTACACCATCTTCCATTAAAATCTTTCTAATCTTATAAAATAAGTAAGTTTATTAAAACAAAGCTATTCTCGATTTGAAAATTCAGTGGGGACTGGGGTTCCATCCTAGGCTCTACAGGCCCTCCTGACCTGTGGACAGCAATTGAAACTGGGTGTGGTGGCACATGCCTGTAATCCCAGCACTTACTTAGGAGGCCAAAAACAGGAGAATCACTATGAGTCCAATCTGTGTATTGAGACTTTGTAGACCCTGTACTAAATACAAAAAAGAAAGAAAATCCTACAACATACCTACTGTATATGTTGGCCTATTTCTGTCTTTGTTTCTACTATTTGTTTCTGACTCTTCAAAATAAAATAAAATAAAGGGGAAAAAAAGTACAAAATGAAAATAAATTGCTGTTTTTGACCTCAGTTCATCCCTAAGAAAATAGATTATGTGGGTGCTGTGTATGCCTTGATGTTAACTTTTGCCTGCTGCCCTTATTATTTAACACTCCATGCTTATAAATAAATCTTGGTCTTTTTCTTTTTTGGTACTGGAATTGAACCCAGAGCCTTGTACTTGTCAGGCAGGCTCTACACACAGAGCTACTTCCCTGGCCCATTAAATAAATCTTGAGTGAGAAAAAATATATAAAAATTAAAATTTATCCTGATAGGATTTTTTTTTTTTTTTTTTCAGGGAAAATGATCTTGAAGAAGCCCTGGAAGCTGGAGGTTGTGATCTTGAAACTTTGAGAAATATAATTCAAGGAAGAGCGCTACCTGCTGAACTGAGAGCCAAAGTTTGGAAGGTAACTGGAAACTGAAATGACTGAACTGTAATAGCTTAAAAATAATATTCAAGTTTTTAAAAATTTTCAACCCTCAGAAAAGCTGATAAAAATGCTGCATCTGTAGAAAGTTTGCTAAGCAGAGGAGCTTACTGAATGTATGTCCCTCCAGTGTTGACTGCATGTCATAGTGCTTTAGATTTTGGAGGCAGTACTTTTGTAGTCATTAAAATTGTTCATCACAAAACCTAATAAAATGGGGAAGTGCAGCTAGTAAGTAAAATAGGGTACACAACAACACATAGGGGTAATCTTTGCTGTAATTTTAAAAATGAAATCTGCTTTGGGTATTGGTTTAAAATTTTTGTTTTCTAATGTATATGCAATAAACTTAAAATTTTATTAGTTAAAATTTACACATATATACTTTAGGAAATAGAATAGTAACTGCACATAGTGTTGTGAATGTTTTATTACAGAACTTTAAATACATATGAAAATGTGGAGACTATAAACTGTGGTGTACTGTTATCAGTGTGGGCAACCTTGTTGGGTTAGTATCTTCACCTTTTCCTTACCGCCCTACTTACTGGATCATCATCATCATCATTATTATTATTATTTTGTGTGGTACCAGGGATTAAACTCAGGACCTTGCCCTTGCCAGGCAAGCACTTATTCTACCAAGCTATCTCCCTTGTCCCTATTGGATTATTTTTAATGTAAATACTTCCTTGTATACTAAAATTTATTATGAAGACCCGAAAAATAAAGATTTCTAAAGTGACTTATTAAACACTTTTGAAGTAACCCAGATTAATGAATTCTTGGTATCATAAAATGATTTCTTCATCTGTCTTTTTTCTTATGAGTGATTTGCTTTCAATCAAATTCTATAAGGCTCACTTGTTGGGTATATTTAATATATCTCAAAAGATTCTTTCAGTGCAGTGTATGTTATAAAACCTTACAAAATAATGTTTTTCTCACTTCATTAAGTATTGAATGTAATTTCTAATTGTAGATGACACAGTTGTACTTTTTCTTTGACAGCATCTCATTTTAATTTTTAAAACAGCAACAAAAATGATTGCTTGAAGTGAAGGTATGTAACTACATAAGCATTTTGTGTATTCAGTGAATCAACTGCAAAGTAGTAAAATCTAGTATAGGAAGATCAAAAGTTCTGCTGGTTCGTTGTTATGTGAGGGTTCAGCATTTGATGAGGTATACTTTGGTTACTTTGTAATCTTTGTTATTCTTCGTTTGAGACTTTTCATTATTACAGCGTTTTCCAAGACTGAGAAGTAACATGAAGCTAATTGCTTTTTCAATTCTTCAGATTGCTCTGAATGTTGCAGGAAAAGGTGATAGTTTGGCATCATGGGATGGTATTTTAGACCTGCCAGAACAGACCACTATTCATAAAGATTGCTTGGGCCTTATTGGTAAGTTTAGTAATTATTTTCAAACCATCAGACCTTTTTCTCTTCTTAATTTAGAATATGTTGAATTCATCAAGGGCTTGCATTTTAGATGAGACATAATACCCAACGCCCACAACTTAAAGGAGGAGGTGATTTTTGGCTCACATTCCTGAAGTTTCAGTCCGGGTTCTGCAGGCTTAACCATGGAAGCTGCATAGAAGAGGGATCTCTGGAGGAAAGTTGCACATGGGCAGGGCAGGGCAGGGCAGGGCAGGGCAGCCTGGAAGCAGAGAGAAGGGAGGCGCTCAGAGGAAGAATGACCCATCACAGTCTGCCTTCAGGCTCTGACTTTGCTCATCAGGTCCACTTCTAGCAGCAAGTCAGCAGTGGCAACCCAGGCATCTGTCCTTTTCCAAACTCCCACTCCATGTTTGTGAGCCTGTGGCTGTCAGGGGACTTCTGTGCTGGTGAATAGTTAATAGACCTTCTGAAACTTTTTAAAAATACTGCTTAATAACTTACAGACCTTAATTTTTACTGTTTCTTTTGTATTTTATGTCCAGTTTTCGAGTATATTTATAGTTTGTCTTAAACTTAGTTTTTGTATAATTAAGTTCTATTTGATTATATACTGCTCTGAAACTAAAGAAATTGTATTCTAAAAGTTTATGAATGGAGGCTCACGCTGTACCATAGAAAAGCTGCTCTAAATTATGGGTTAATAATTTCCAGTCACTCCATGAGGCCTATATTAATTCACAGTGTAGACTGTTAACTTACTTTTACTTTTTTCTAATTCATCTATAGTCTTATTAGAATTTCTTGTTTCTCATATTTATATCATATTTTAGTTAACTTATTGGTTAAATAGGCTTTTATATACTAATTACTTGGAAATTTTATTGCTAGTGTCGGCAAAAACCTGATACTTTGAACCAGAGATTTGAAGGTAGTACATGAGAGATACAAGAGTATCACATATTTATGAGATTACTTTGATTTTTATTGTTTGTATTTATATTCTATTTGTTCACATTTAATTTGAATTTTTATTTTGTTTATCCTATTTGAGAGTATAGTATATGATCATAGTTTTATGTTAGGCATATTTCAGTAGCTTTATTAAAAATAAAAATCATTGAAGACAGAAAAGAAAGAAAAGGCCAAGCGTGTTGGCACTTACCTGTAGTCACAGGTTACTGGTTATTCAGGAGTGTGAGGCAGAGCTGCTGAGAGTTTGAGGCCATCCTCAACTGCATAGTGAAACCCTGTGTCAAAAAGACAGCCAGCCAACCGTCCAACAAACAAGACCAGAACAAAGAAAAGAGTGAATGAGAGCAAGGGCCAGAGAGAGAAAGACAACTTTGTTGTTTGCACGAGTCCCTTTCCTTCCCCTTTGAAAAGTTGGAATGTGGCTGATCTTTCTGATGTAGATAATAATCTGTTGTTTAGAAAACTTTTTTTTGCTTTCCAGCAATATGCATTTAAGTGAAAAAGAAAAAAAAATTAAAGAGTTGAGTTTTTTCTTGGATTTTGGACCTATGAACCAGTTATTAAATAAGTTATGAGGAAAAATGTTTTCAGGCAGTTTTACCTTTGCTTTTGTCATGTTCTAAATGCATACATATGATTACTAGGCCTTTAATCTTAGTAACTTTATTTTGGTGTTTATTTTGTAGACCAGCTTTCAGTACCAGAGGAAAAGGCAGCAGAATTACTTCTGGATATTGAATCTGTAATTACCTTCTATTGTAAATCACGTAACATTAAATATAGTGCATTACTTAGCTGGATTCATCTACTGAAACCACTGGTACAACTTCAGCTGCCACGAAGTGATTTATACAATTGCTTTTATGCTATTATGAATAAGTACATTCCCAGGTAAAATGATTTAGTTATAATTTTAAAAGTTTTAAATACTTATCTAGTTTGCTTTGAGATAACATTGTTGGAGTTATTTGATAGCAGAGTAAAGGTTCAGATAATTTTTAAGGTTATAAGAACTGTGCAGGTAATTGGCTTTTTGACTTCATTTTTATGCTTTTAAAGGATTCTTCAGTTAAGAATTTTTACTTCTAGACAGGGAGATAGCTCAGTGGAATAAGTGCTTGACTTGCAAGCAGAGGGACCTGAGTTCAATCCCTGGCACCAGGAGAAAAAAAAAGAATTTTTACTTGAGTTTATGTATTATACCTCTTCAAGTTTATTAGATGTGATTTCTATTTTAGTGTCCCTACTTAGTATTTTTTTAAGGTATAATGTCTATTGTATTGTCTACATGAAAACTAAGATTTTGGGTACTACCTTAGTATGGAGACCAGACAGATGTGTAGGTATTTACACAGGAATTATGACGGCAGGGCACTCTCTGATGAAGCCAGAAAGAATTATTTTGGCTTCTAGTGCCATAGATTAGATAGTCAAATTTTAGAGTCAAAAGAAATTTTAGACATTCTTGAGAACAGTGATTTGGCTGTGCAACTTGGATGCATATTAGAATAAGGGGGAGCTCTTAAAAATCTTACTGCCTATTTGCAAACCTAATTACATTAAAATCTCTTGGTGGTGGGACTTTGGTATCAGTGTTTGTGTTGTGTTGTTGTTTTTTTTTCCTTAAACAGTGACAAATATAAGGTAGGTATCCCATTTTCAACCATAGAAACTAAAACAGGAAAGAGAAAGACTTTCTGTCCTTCTCAGATTATACTTCTAGTATGAGCCTGGCAGGATTTGACCTAAGTTTCAATAGACATTTGTGTTCTTTACTTTGGCTCTTTACCTTGGATGCTTGTTAGAATCAATGAAAGGACCTTCCATTCTTTCAATAATAATTTTATCAGATGATATTTACATACTACAAGATTTACCCTTTTACTACATACAGTTCACTAATTTTTGATGTAGTACAGACATGATTACACTTTTAAACCACTTTGACTACCATAGGAAGCAACCACATTCCCATTTAGTAGTCAGTGCTCCATTTCCCCCAGTGCTCTTAGCTGAATCTTCTTTTTTTTCTGTGGATCTGTTGTGGGCATTTCTTATAGAGGGAACCGCACAATATGTGCTTTTTTCTGCCTTCTTTCCCATAGCATAGTTTTCTAGGTTCATCTGTATTGTAGTGTACATCATTCTTTCGTTTTTTGCCAAACAGTTCATTATATGCATTTAAGACATTATTTACTCATTCATAGTTGATAGACATTTGGATTGTTTTCACCTTTTGGCTATTATGAATATGCCACTATGAATATTTATTTCTCTGACACATGTGCTTAGGATAGAATTGCTGTATCACATGATGCCTCTGTGCTTGATTTTTTAATTTTATTTATTTATTTTATTGAGAAACAAATATCTGATAGTTTTAAAGCTGATTAGTAAGATAGTTTTAGTAATTAATACATTGTACATCGTTATCTTCTTAAGTTTTTATCCATAGTACAAGAAGCAGACAGAATATCCTGTCCAGACACTAGTACAATCTTTCTTCTCATTCAGTTAAGCAAAGGTAGCTGTTTATCTATCCTAACTATTCTGTATATACAAATACAAAATGGTCCTTCCTTTGTAGCCCCTTTTTTTTTATTTAGTCCTGTCAGAGATGAGTATTCTATTGGGATCTAAATAGTATGTGTACGCGAATTCAGCAAAACAATCAACACAGTCCAGCAGTCCACAATACTAGTGGGTTATCCACAGAATTTGTTGACTTGAGCCCTTCACAGCTCAGAGTACTAATATGGCTTTACTTTATATACCTCATTTTTATACTTTTCTGCTGAAGGATTAAGACCAAGATAAAGCAAGACCTATATAACAAGAAATGTAACTTTTGTTTCTGGTAAGGTCAGTCAAGTCCCCTCAGGATTTGTCCTTTGTCAGTGTCAGCCATGTGGATGAGTCACAGCCACTGCTTGACAAATTTGCTGTCTGTGAAAGCCTGAGAGAATATTTTCTCTCCATGTGACTCTCCTTAGGCACACTATATGTCATTAATAACATTCCTCTGTGGCTCCATAATCTCCTTGATCAGAAAATTTGGGGCACAACTGAGTTCCATGATGTTACAGTACAGGTTCTCCTATGTCTTGAGTCTTCCCTGACCTTGAAAGGCTAGGGCCAAAGTGTTGGCTGACCTTGCAGCCCTTCCTTTTCTCCAGTTTTTGGTCTGCAAACTTAGGTTGTTAACCCTCCAGAAGAGAGGCTGATTATTACCCTGCAACATATGCAGTTCGGTTTACCCACGCTATCTGTCTAAATCTGTGCTTCATTTGGAAGAATCAGCAGTTTTCCATAGCAGCTGTGTCATTTTCCCCTCAGCAATGAATGGAGATTCCAATTTCCCTGCCTCTTTGTCAGCATTTACCTTATTTTATTTTTATCTTATATAATTATAGCCATCTTAGTTACTTTTTTTTGTTGCTGAGGCAAAATACCTGGCACCCACTATTAAAGGAGAAAAGCTTTATTTAGCTTACTGTTTGTAGAGGTTTCAGTCCATAATTGGCTGTCCTAGTGCAGGGTGGGGTGGCAGAGGAGCATCACAGAGGACAAATAGTTCATGGTGCACAGAAGGTAGCAGAGCAAGTAACTACAAATAGCTAGCAGCAAGCCTCATTCTGTCCCTTATATTATATCCAGGGTACCCTCCCTTACAGCTGATAGCACTCAGACCTTTAATTCTAGCATTGTACCATGAATCAGTCACATACTCTAGATGCAGCCACTTCTGAAAAGCCCTACCTGTGATACATGAGACTTTGTGGGGACATCTAAATACAAGTCATAACATCATTCTAGGGGATGTAAAGTGATATCTCACTGTATTTGTTTTATTGCATCTTATTTTTCCATGGTGCTACAGATTGCAATCAGAACTTTACACATGCTAAGCAAGTATTTACTCCTGATTTACAGTCTGATGTCTTCACTGAGGTTTTTTTTTTTTTTTTTCACTGAGGTTTATAACTTACATTTTCCTGTTACTTAGTAATGTTGAGTGTTTTTCATGTGCTTATTGGCAGTTTCTTTTTTTAGAACTTTCTATCCAAAGAACAGATTTATTGATGAAAAACATGTATTTAGAAATCCTCATCATTTCAGATATAAGTGCACTGGGTAGAGCCTACATATAGGTATATTTTTAAAACCAAGCTCCATAATTATTATATTTATCAGGGTAGAGAACCTCATGCTACCTTGAAGCTATACTGCTCTATACAAGGAAATAAAATTCAAAGATGCCAAACTACTGGGGTGAGGTTGTGACAGAGCAAACTGTGGGATTCTTATTTAGGAATCCTTTTTTTTTTTTTTTTTTTTTTTTTTTTTTTTTTTTTTTTTTTTTTTTCTTGTCTTTTTGAGACAGGGTCTCACTATGCAGTTCAGGCTGGCCTTAAGCTCACTTTGTAGCTCAGGCTGGTCTCGAACTCACAACAATCCTCCTGCCTCAGCCTCCCGAGTGCTGGGATTACAGGCATGTGCTGACATTCAAGGTCTCTCGTCTGCCTGTATTTTAGTACTTTTCATGGACATCATTCACTTTGAAAGAGCTAGCAATAGGAAGGACTTGATGTTCCAGCTTTCTTTTTAGAAAACGGTGGCACTTAGGAGTACAGGGAGGTGCTTTTATATTGAGCTATATCTTGCCATGTTCTCCAGTTCCCTTTTCCCTAAGTTTCATATGTAATAGCACTCCAGCCATTGTGAGTGTTAAGGTCTCTGTAAAGAACACTGAATCCACAGATAGCTTCTAAAAGAATTCCATTGTAACATATCCTTTTACTACAGATTCATGTGTAAGATGGGTAGAATACTATTAAGCACACAGAGCCTTGCAGTTGACAGTAACTTCATAATATGCAACTACTAAATAGTACACGATGACACTTTTTCAGAGATTGAGACGACCAAGATTTAGACTATTTTCTGTGCCCTTCTAAGAGTTTAATGAACACTTACATTTGGCAGGGTAGTAGGAAAGTAGACTTCTTCTGAACTGTCTATATCTTTTGGAATCCCAACCTTATAATAAGTAAGGTTTATTTTAGTTATTTTTGTAATTCTCTTGAGTGCTGCCTGGGTTTATCTCATGAGAATCTTCTTAAAGTGACTGTAGAGCTTTTGTCAAGTTAGATGTAGTAGGAAGTGTTAGCAAGAGAACTTGTGTGGTTCTGCCACGTGGGCTTGCCTCCAACATGTGATCAGGTGTGCAGGTGGGAAGAGGAGGCTTATAGGAGGTGCAAGAGGAGTTGCAGGAGGATTGATTGCTGATGTGGTCATCAGTGGTCTACTAATACAAAAAACCTTTTGTTTCTCTTCTAGGGATTGTTCCCTGAAGGGGAGACCATTTCATCTCTTCCGATTACTCATCCAGTACCATGAACCTGAGCTTTGTTCTTTTCTTGATACAAAGAAAATTACTCCAGACTCCTATGCACTCAACTGGGTAATAAAGTGAAAGTAGGAACACTTAATGAAAAATAGTTTGAATAAAATTATAGTTAGGTAGTGGTTTTGTTTGGTTTGGTTTTTTTTTTTTTTTTTTTTTTTTTTTGTTGGTTTGGTTTTTTGGGACAGGATCTTATGTAGTTCAGGCTGACCTCAAACCCATGTCACAGCCCACACTTGCCTTGAACTGAGAGTGATCTCACTGTCTCAGCCTCCTGAGTGCTTGGAGTACAGGTATGTGGTGCTACCTACCTAGTTAGTATTTTTTCAAGGAAAATGGAGTTCTAAATTATAGACAAGGCTGGGCATGCTGGTACACACCTTTAATCCCAATACTGGAGAGGCTGAGGCAGGAGGATCACTATGAGTTAAAAGTCAGCCTCAACTACATAGCAAAACCCTGTATGAAACAAGCAAGTGAGTGTATGACATTAGTACTATAGGAGTAAGGTTACTGGTATTTCAAAATAAATTCTTTGAACATACATAAAACTATAATATGTATTAATATGTTTAATATGTATTAATATGTGTGATGTGTTTCTTATGTAAATTCAGTACTAATAGCATTAACACATTTCTACAAATATTTGCATATAATATATAAATATTTATCAATTCAGTTTAAAACTTCAGTGTGCTTAAGCTGTTGATGCATATAAGAATTGGTAAATAATCATGAGGATAATTAGGATTATCAGATGGTTAATATAAAGGAAAATAATGTACAACTCAGCACTCTGTTCTTTCATATGTGTATTTGTGATGGGATGTCTGCTGGGTCAGTGGTTATCATCTTTTAGTTTCAGAACCCTTTATACTCTTAATTTATGATTTGTTACTTATTGATTTATTAGAAAGTAAAACTAAAGACTTTTAAATATTTCTTGGTTCATCCAAAAGTGATGATAAGTCCATTACATGTAACATAATTGGCCCATTTTTAAATGAAAAGCTAAGCTTTTTCCAAGTCTCATTAATCAAAGATAGGTAGATTCATATAACTGCTTCTTTATTCAATTTGCATGATGTGTAACCACCAGAGAATTCTATTGTTTGTTTGTGAGAGAATGAATATGAAATAGTGAAATAAAAATCCAAATATTATTATGAACTTAGTTTTTACCCTCCAGACTTCCCAGTAAGCAGGTTTCAGGATTTTTAGGGTCCTTATCTTAACACTTTGAGAACTACTCTTCTGAGGTAATTTGAAAATGTTTTAAAACAATGACTGGAACAGGGCATGGTGGTACATACCAGTAATCCTGGCACTTGGGAGGATAAAGCAGGAGGATCTCCGAGTTTGAGGCCAGTGTGCAGTGCATAGGGAGTTCAAGGCTAACTTAAACTACCAATTGAAACCCTGTCTCAAAAATACAAAACAACAAAAACCCAAACAACAACAACAAAAATGATGCGTGGGTGCCAGAAGACAAGAAATTGAACATTTCCTTTGTTTTGTTAGAGGTAATTAGGATTAAACCCAGGGCCTTGCACTAAGTTACATCCTCAGCCCCTACTTCTTTTATTTTTTATTTTGAGATAAGGTCTCACTAAGTTGTTTTGGGCTCCAAGCTCAGTGTCCCAGAATGCTGGGATTGTAGGCATGCACTATCATGCCCAACTTGAACATAATTCTTTTATGTCTTACTTCTTTTGAAAGAATCCTATTTCTGTCACTTAATGTGCCTCCGGGGTACACTGAGATGAAAATTGAGACTGGACATAGTGGTGCACACCTTGTAATCCCAGATCTTGGGGGGCTATAAACAGGTAGATCACTATGAATCTGATCTCTGAGACCTTGTAGACCTTGTAGACCCTATAGACTGTGTCCTAAAAAAAAAAAAAAAGGTAAGATGAAACAGAACATTTCTAGACCTTAAGACACTATGAGAAATACAGCAGTAGCTTTAGTTGAGCTCAGATTAAAATTGGCTGTACATTACTGTTTTGTTTACATTTGTATCTTATCTGCATTTGCGGTAGTAACTTCTCAAATAACAACAAAAAACATAAAAGCATTTTGTATTTTAAAGACTAGGATTGTGCAACATGGCAGTTACACGGGCTGTGGTCTTCCTAGTCCCAACGCCAACACCCACCAATTCTGTAAGCTTGGGAAAGTTGTTTGATCCAAATCTAATACCCAAACTGAAAAATGAGGAGAAAATGTCAACTTTACAAGTGAAAAATTAAGAGATAATTAATAAATCGTACATCACCGTAGCTTAGTACTAAATGTCTGTTTCTCATTAGCTGCTTTATATTAAAGATGTCTGAAATATAAGATGCCTAAATCCTTTAGGTGGAATTGTTTTCTGATCTTTGAAAGAATGAATATCCCACAAATGTGACTGAATTCATGCCGTTTAAAAACACAGTGTGTATAGTGGTACAAGGGTATATATAGTTCCAATACTTGGGAGGCTGAGGAAGGAGGATCACAGTGAGTTTAAGACCAGTCTAAACAATGTAGCAAAGCCCTTTCTCAAAAAAAAGTTGGGAGTGGTTGTGTTTGTTTGTAATTCCAGCACTCCTAGCACTCTGGAGGCTGAGGCAGGAGGATCGCTGCAGATTTGAAACCAGCCTGGGTTACATAGTGAGTTCAAGGCCAGGGACTGCATAGTGAGACCCTGTCTCAAAAAAAAAAAAAAAAAAAACTTAATCATAGTAAAAATGGATAATAACACAATTGGGGTGTAGAAAAAATTATAAATTAATAACTTTTTTGAAATATAGAACTATGGATCTCCTACAGTCTGCAGAACATTATCAGTTTTGTTCATCTGTGTTCAAGTAATTTATAAGTAAGCTTTGGAAGCAGTTTACGTTTGTCTTTTAAATTTTATTGAGAACTCCTTAGTTACTATATTTGAGGCTCATAATTGCCTTGTAAGTAAAATACTATGCTATAATTAATAGTTGTTATGCTAGTTGTCCTTATAAAACTCTGTAGGTAATTTACTAGTTAATATACTATGACAGGGATATATGTTAATAACTTTAGATAATATTGGTTAATTATTCTTTCCACACAGTGGTAGAATTGGAACCTTAGGAGGTTAGTGACATGGCCTAAGTCACACAGCTAGTAAGTGGCCCCTTTGTGTTTTGAATACACATGTTCTGCATCAGGGTTCCATATACTAATTTTAAATTAAATTATAATCAGGTGCCTGTAATTTGTTGTAATATTTTTCATTTGCTTAATACTTTTAGAAGCATTTCAAGCCAGCTCCAGTGGTTTATGTTTTTCATTTAATTTCCTACTTACAGCTTGGAAGCCTTTTTGCGTGTTACTGTTCCATTGAAGTCACTCAGGCAATATGGGATGGATATCTCCAACAAGCAGATCCATTTTTTATTTATTTCTTAATGTTAATTATCCTTGTTAACGCAAAGTAAGTATTGATTTGATGAGATTTTTTGCTTCTCAGAATGGTCTGTTAACATTTAACGCAAGTTCAATTTGATTCCCTTTTACAGAGAAGTTATTTTAGCACAAGAGCCAGACGGCAAAGAAGTTATCCGTAAGTATTGTTTAACATGGAGAAAAGATTTCAGGTCAGTTAATAGTTCTAAAACCCATTTTCTCATCCATAAATTTAAGAGATTAGGTTCCTGTATTTCTGTTATTCTTTAAACATTCTAGGTCCAAACACCTTAAAGATTGTTTTCTCTGATTTTGCTATCCTCAGTCCTGCATGTACTTTCACTTGTTTATGATTCTTGTTTTTTGGCGGAACCAGGAATTGAACTCAGGCCCTTGCACTTGCCAGGGAAGCGCTTATTCCACTGAGCTATCTCCCTGTCCCTTTTAGTAGGGTTTTTCTTTTTTTTTTTTTAGCACTTTTTTATTCTTGCCTATACTATTTTTCTGATTTTGATACTCAAATAGAATGTTCCCTTCCCCTGCCCCAGTGTACCTTTTTGTATTTAGTTTACAATCTCATTTGGGAAGCTTTGGTTCCGTTCTTTGGTATCTCCTTACTGTTGTTATCTCCTCATATTAGTTCTTCAACAGAAATCATTGCGTTCTCTCCATATTATCTTACACTTGGAACTATTTGTATAATACTTTTTTTACTATATTATTATGATCTTTTTATGCAAGTTCTTGGGAACTATTCTTTTTTTTTTTTTTAATTTCTAGGGTCCCTGGCATTATATGTTTGCAGAACAAACAGTGAATTCTCATTAAAACTAAAGAATTTTATTTTATTATCTGACTGCATTATTAATAAAATTACATTGACAGAATCAGCATTTTTCTCTATAACTTTTCAAAAACACCACTTCCATTTATATACTGTTATCAGGCTGGATATATTTTAGTTTTGAACATAAATAGTATAAACTTT
Organism: Ctenomys sociabilis; assembly: GCA_004027165.1. NCBI lineage: Eukaryota > Metazoa > Chordata > Mammalia > Rodentia > Ctenomyidae > Ctenomys > Ctenomys sociabilis. The sequence continues at coordinate 71,479 of PVKA01003884.1, forward strand.
TCACAGTTTGTTAAATGTTATCTTATCTTCAATTATATTTCAGAGTTCTTAGAAAGTATGCCTTCCAGTTTGAATCTTGAAGATATAGAAGACCTTTTTACCCTGGCTCAGTATTATTGCAGTAAAACACCAGCTTCTTTTAGAAAGGTAAAGGGCAAGAAGTGAACTGCTCTTCTGTATTTCACATTTTATATATGGTCGTATTGTCTACATCAGCTTAAGTCAGAATATTCTTAAATTACTATTCTTTACTATCATTTAATTTATTGCATTTGTATGGTTTCTTTTACTACGAATGTTCCCTTAGAGAAAGAGTTTTTAAAAGATACTGGAAATCATCGAACCTTTGTACTGATTATTGCTTATTACTGATCCTGAGAAAATTGACTGAGAGATATTTCATAAATGAGTGCTTTTGTAGCTTTAAAAATCGTCTTTCAAAAATTGAATAGATGTTATATAATTATTACGTCTTTTTTTATTCTGGAGTCAGACTTGGGCTCTCTTAGTGATGTAGAGCACTTGTAAACAGAAAAAAACTGCATCTCATAGCCCCTTAGAGACCAAGATCCTTAGATTCAGTGTTTTCAGTGGAGGGTACCAGGTTAAAGCATGAGTGGTATGTACTGCTAGGAAATAGCACCTTACCAAGCACAGAAAATACAGGTAGAAGCAAAGTGTTTTAATTTGTAGAACACAGATTTGTCTGTGACCTCAGTGGCCTAAAGAACATTGTTATCTTTTTCTTTTCTTGTCTTTGTGAGATAGAATCTTGCAGTTTAGGCTGCCCTTGAGCTCACTTTGTAGCCCAGGCTGGTCTCAAACTCAGATCCTCCTGCCTCAGCCCCCTGAGGGATGAGAGTACAGCATGCACCACCATGCCCAACTGCTGTCATTTTTTAAAAAAACATTCTGTCATAGATATTCCTAGTAGTCAATGTGTCACTGAAGTGTGAAGGGTAAAATATACACAGTATAGGTGTGTCAGAAGGCAGGTAGTTTTCTTTTAATAATTACTTTCTTCAAAACTAGGAAATTTAAAAAAGAAATTGTTTCTGGGGGCTAATTTCAGCTAATTCAGTAATTTCTTTGTGTAAATCACTTCAGTTTCCAGCAGTGTTGAGTGAGTCAGATGTGGGAATAGTAGTTTAGCAGACTGGGTGAAAAATAACTCTTTTTCATTGTTTTTTAAGAGAAGCACTTTTTCTTTTAATATAAATAATCTCTAGTAGTAGCAAAATACACTAGGCTATAAATTAGGATATTATGTAATTTATTCAGTTCATTTCTGCCACATTTTATTATGAAAAACACAAATTTTTTTTAATTTACTTTTTTGAGACAGTCTCACTTAGGTAGCCCAGGCTAGCCTTGAATTCATGATCTTCCTGTCTCAGCATCCTGTATCATGACCAGTGGGAAAGCAGTTCTTTTTCTTTTTCTTAGTATTATTGTTGATTTTTTGGCAGTGCTAGAGGTCAAACCCATGGCCTTATACATGTTAAGCAAGTGTTTTGCTACTGAGCTACCCTCCTAGCTCTGAAGATTTGTCTCAGTTTTTTTGAGACAGAATCTTGCTGTCCTTGAACTTGTGATCCTCCTGCTTCAGCTGCCTGAGAGCTGGGGTTACAGGTATATATCACTAGACTCTGCCCAATCCTTAAAAATGAAATAATGGTATGGCCAAGAGCTGTGTAGAATATTATGTTTTTCTGAGAATTTGATTTTGTATGAACTCTTACAGGAACTTTGTGTGTTTTAAATAACAAAATTCAAGATTATACAATACTTTTTAAAAGCCACAGGACCCAACAAGGTTACGTAATTACTTTGCCCCTTATCATATTGATACGAATATAGTTAGAAAGTTTGAATTTGATTTTTATTCATAATATTAAAGAATTTCTTTTTGAATAGGATAACCACCATCTTTTTGGTAGTACTCTGTTGGGAATTAAGGATGAAGATGCCGATCTGAGTCAGGCTCTTTGTCTGGCCATCTCAGTGTCAGAAATTCTTCAAGCAAATCAGCTGCAAGGGGTGAGTCAAGGAAGGCCACAGGAAACTGCCTTTTAAGTATAAGGACCCGGGATTGGACATATACCTCAGCAATACTGCTTGTGCTTACAAGTCAGCCTGCAGCGCTAGAAAGAAAAGAAAGCAATGTTGTTTTCCTCTTCATTGAGTTCTACAAAATTAATTCATTATAACAATGTGAAAAAAAAAAGTGTGGCTATTTTGCTTTTTTTTACCTTTCATTTTATTGAAGTACAAATGTCACTCAGACAGTTTCAAGACACCTTAACAATACAGATTCGATAAATTAATACATTGCAAACTTTTCATAACGTTTTGGTATTGTACAAGGTGCATACATGATATATTTACAGATATTATTTTAGCGCTATTTTGCTTGAATGCTGTGTTAAATCTGTCCAGATGATCTTTTTTTTTTTTGTAAACTGCCAGTTTGTCTATTACTTTAATCATCAGTAACTATTTTTGTCATTCCTGACACCAATTTTTTCATATTTCAGCAAAGCAGTTGAATGTGGTATTGAATAAAGTACTGAAAGGGTGCCAGGGATGTAGCTCAGCAGCATGGTTTGCCTGCCTAGGAAGCACAGTGTCCTGAGTTTGATTCACAGTACCAAAAAAAAAAAAGACACTAAAAGAATGAATTTTATATTTAGCTTTTAAATTCTATGTAGTTATACAGCAAAATAAGTTACATGGTTTAATGCCATTAAGCTACCCCAAAGACCAATTATAAAACTGTGCCATTATCTAGTATGATCTTCATGACCAGGATGTTTTCTCGTTGAATGCTGTTTACTAGTTTTTGGTATCACAGTTAACCTTGCGTGTGTATTTTTGGGAGTTTGAGAGTATTTCCAAAGTTGATGAGGGCAAAAGGGTAGATACAGAGTGATAGACCTTTTACAGTAGGTCTTAGTTGGAGTTCTTTCAACATTTCTATTGGTTGTTCAGAATTTTCAAATTATACCCTCATTTATTTCTTATTGAACTAATATTAAAAAACAAATATGTAATTGAGGTTAAAGAGAACCATATGAACTTTTCAATTCAAATTGACATTGTAGCTACTTCCCCAAGGACATTTAGTTTTTTTTTTTTTTTGCAGAACCGGGGATTAAACTCAGGCCCTTGCACTTGCCAGATAAGCGCTTATTCTACTGAGTCATCTCCCCCAGTCCCAATATTTAGTTTTTTATATGAATTATATGATAAATTTTGTAGATTTGCTATAAAAGAAGTGTGTCTAGAATTTTTTATAACTATATAATGTTTATGTGATACAGAAACATTGTTAGATTCTGATGTAATTAGATGTATTGTACAAACTGACATTCTCTTGCTACATATTTTAAGACTTCCAAATCCAGAATAATATATGAAAAATTATTTACTGTTGAAAATTAATAAAAACATTTGGGACATTGAGGTTATGTTCTTAAGTCTATGCAAATATGATTCTACTAATTCTATGTGATTCACATTGGTCTAATGAACTTAGCTCATTGGTCTAATGAACTCTCTAACTTTGATTAAAACAGTAGTTGTTACTGTTATACTGTGGAATGTGAAGCTCATGGCTAACTCCAGTATGTAAATGTTTCCCTTTTAGGAAGGAGTCCGGTTCTTTGTGGTAGATTGCCGTCCTGCAGAACAGTATAATGCTGGGCATTTATCAACTGCTTTCCACTTAGATTCAGATCTGGTTAGTATAAATCCTCACTGAATATTTTGGAAATAAAAATCTAATTTTTTCTTTAACTTATAAATAAATACACATGTTCAAGATGTTTTCCACTCTGTTTAAAGAGGGAGTCTTTGCCTTGAAAGATATGTTATGCTTGGGTTTCATTTTTGCCTAGGACATCTTTCTCATAGAGTAAATGACAGCTGGTAACCATGGCTTACTTTGCTATTATTACATCAGTAAATTCTAAACTTACTATGGGCCACTTGGTAATGAGTATAGTGCTGGTAAGTAATTATAAATAGTAGCTCTTACTATAATTGGGTAAGAATTTTAAAAGCTTTTACCATAAGTCATTTTTTATAACCAAGAGTATGTATGCATACAACAACCTAATATTTAAAATAAGAATAGTGTCTGCATGTAATGAATAAATAATTAAATTTTGTCAGAGATGATTAGAATGGAGATGACATCATTTAAGCAGTTCTTGTATTATTAGAGGTTCATAGGTGGGAAAACAAGTGGGCTATTAACCTGTTGCTAACGTTTGCTCTCCTTCATAACTTGTCTGGCAGTGTTGGTGCTGAGGCTAAATGGATGTGTGTAAAGGTTGAGGAGGTGTTGATAGGAAACTAGAGGAAGTACAAATAGAACTCAGGGAGCTTTTGTGCATTGTAGATGAGAAAGGTGAGTTTATATTGTGTAGATGAACTCTGTACCTTTCTTTTTTTGTAGCTTTTATTATTTTTTTCTCTTCATTGATTCTTAATCTTTTAAAAATTTATTCAGTTCTTTCATGACTACATGAATTAAAATTTTTCAAAGACAATTTCTAGCATCATTAGCAACTATTGACAACTTATTTAATCTTTCAGACTTGTATGTGTTTCTCTTTTGGCCAGCTTAGCCCACCCTCAGGGTGCCATGGATTGAACCGCGTGGTCCGCTGTACCTGCCTAAATTTGCCTAAGCAGGCGCTGTAGACCACTGAGCTATCTTGCCAGCCCATTTCTTTTTTTGACCACTTGCCTTTAACAGTTTCTTGGAGATTTTTCTATTTAAGTATGTTTTTAAATTTTTTATGCTAGTAGTGATCCATGATACAGATATTTTTGTCTGGGTAGTGTACATTCTAGTCATTTTCAGGTTTCTTTTAAGATGCTGCATTTATATTTTGTGAACTTCGGCAAACAAATATTTCTCTAAAATAAGTCCTTAAAAAAGTAGAATTGTTGAATTGAGGGAGGCAAGAATATAAATTGTACTTTCTTTTCCTTTGTTTTTTTCAAGTTTTTTGGGATAGTGTCTTGCCATGTAGTCCAGCCTGACCCCAAACTTATGGCAGTCTTGCCTCCTCAGCCTCCCAAGTGCTGGGATTGCACGTGTGTGTCTCCACACCTTGCTTGTTACCCTTTAAAAGGGCTGAAGTGCCTTATACGCCACAGTTGTAAATGCATCATTAGCATTATTAGAATCGCTTCTCAGCCTTTGGCTATGATCAAGGGCAGCATTATTGGAAATTACAGGTCGTCTTCTTTTTCCCCCTTATCAAAGTAGTCTTCTATATGAGATGTTCATTTTTTTCCTGTTGGATTGTCTCTGTACTTTTTATGTAGCTCCACTATAATAACTTTAAAACTTTTTCATAGTTACTGCATGCTTGTTCCCTTGAGAGTAAGAAATGAATTTTTCATCCTGTGGCTCTAATATCTTAAGAAATAGCCTTCTATTTTGGACTGTCTTCTAAGGCATACTTGTTCCATAAGTGGAAACTGAAAAATAGAACACGTAGACACTATTCTTCTTGGTTTTAATCATGGAACCTTCCACTTTGTGTTGAATACTTTTTTCCATTCTATTTCAGGACACTGTAGCTAGTATTTGTTGAGCACAGTGGCTCATGCGTATAATCACAGCTGTTTAGGTGGGTGAGGCAGAAGGATCACAAGGTCAGCCCCAGCCTGGCCTACTTGGCAATTTAGAGATTCTGTCTTAAAATAAAAAGTAAGGAGGGGCTGGGGATGTAGTTGAAGGCAAAGGTCCTGGGCTCAATCCTTAGTACCACATGCACATGCACGCACAAGACAAAAGCAAAAAAAAATAGTGGAACAGTATTTTTTGCATAATTTAACCTTTCTATAATTTTACAACTTTTATTTTAAAGTATTACAGGTATATTTATGGATGTTTCTTTTATCCCAGGGATTTTATTTATAGAAACCTTTTCCCTTTGTCTTCTTGGTGGCTCTTTAAATGTTGGGTGTTTGTTAGAGAAATACTTCACGTTGTACAAATGTATATAAAGCACAAACTTGTGGTGTTTTAATTTTCTAAAATCATCTAGATGCTCCAGAACCCATCTGAGTTTGCGCAGTCTGTAAAGTCCTTGCTGGAAGCGCAGAAGCAGTCCATTGAGTCCGGCTCCATTGCTGGTGGGGAGCATCTCTGTTTTATGGGTAGTGGCAGGGAGGAAGAAGACATGTATATGAACATGGTCCTGGCTCACTTTTTACAGGTACACTGACAGATGATTTCAGTTTGCTTGGCTGTTGCTTTCAAATTGAAGACTTGTGCATGGCAGTTAGATTTATCTGTATTCTTCTTTCCAGCTGATTTGTGTCTTGCCAAGAAAAGCTGTCTTTTTCTATAAAATTTTCTCATATACTTATATGGTGTGTTTTTTGTGTTACAAGTTTTGAATTATTTGGAATTTATTTTTATGTAAGAAGTATGGAAGAAGTTTTAAAAAGAAAAATTGCTTTCCAGTTAGTAAAGGAATTGTACTATCAAATTGAAATACCATGTTTTTCATAGAGCATTGAGTTCTTCCATGCATCAGGTTCTATTTCTGGATTATTCTGTTGTATTGACCTTTATGCGTGTCCATGCTATAGTACTTTTTATAGTAGCTGTAATTCATATACATAAATATATATTTATATTCAAGACCTTTTGCCATCTTTCCTTCTAGTATTGGCATATTGTTTTCAGTACAACTAATTATATTACTGATATTTATTCAGACTGTCCTCTCTTGCAAAGCCTCAGTCAGTAATGGCTCTATAAAATAGTTAAGTAATTTTTATAGTTTATACATCAAGATCTTTAGGTTGTAAAGTATTCAGCTATGGAATCAAGATGGTAGACTTGTATTAAATAAACCACACAGTTTGGGTTCATTTCTCTTTATGTTTTATTGGGAATTTGGTTTGAGAAACTGAAGGCAAAATTCCTGATAGACACAATCAAAGCCCAGTATTTGGAGGAGAGCTATTATTATTAGATGATTTTAATCTTTAAAGGAAAGAATTTAAAAATTTGTACAGAATAAGTAGGGCCCAAAACTCTGTGTGTGTGTGTGTGTGTGTGTGTGTGTGTGTGTGTATGTATGTTTCAAAGCAGGGTTTCACTGTGTAGTTGAGGGTGGCCTTGAACTGTATAAGCTCAGGCTTATCTCAAACCCTACTGATCCTTCTGCCTCATCCTTTCAGGTGCTAAGATTATGGGCATGTGCTTCCATATCTAACCTAAACTCATCTTACTTATAAATTTAAAGAAATAGCTTATTTAAAAAATGCTGTAGTATAAACTATATTGTAAGGGGTTGAGATAGTATTATTCAGATTATTTGTGGAATTTTAGAAATTTTTGTCATGAGAGGTTAAATTGAAAGACGGGGTCATTGAATGCTATGAATTCTTTGTAACAATCACATTTCATACCTTTTTTTAGTAAAAAGTATACACCAGTGTTTAAATTTCCCTAGCTTTGCAAAGATCTAAAAATAAAGCACTATATTTTTAAATTAATTAATTAATTAGGTACAAGGTCTCACTATACAGCTTGGACTCTCAGTGATCCTCTTGTTTTCAACCTCCCCAGTGCTGGGATTGCAGGCATGCACCACCACACCTGGACTTGGTCGCTAGCTTATCATGCCTGGGGTGGGGCTGGTGCAGGAGCAGCATATGGTGTTGGAGAGTGAACCCCCGTCCCTGCTCTTGCCTTAGAAGGCATTTAGTCCGCTAAGCTATCTCACCATCCCTATCACAACAACTTTTTAGAGGCAGATGTTGTAATTATTACTATTATTTGCTGGCACAAAATACTCCACATGTAAAGTTAAAGAAAGAAAGGTTCATGTAGCTCAGTATGTAGAGGTTTGAGTTCGTAGTTGGCTGGCTCCAAGGCAGGTTGTTATGGCTGAGGACCATCACAGAGGAGAAACAGTTCATAGGAGGTAGAAGGCAGCAAAGCAGTGAAGTAGCAAACAGCAATCCTCTGTCTCTGTCTTGTATCCGACTACTCACCCTTAGGGCAGATAGCACTCACACCTAGGACAGGGCAGCCTTAATCCTAGTGTCCCACCAAGAGTCAATCTGAGCATCACATCCTCTTTTATTTTTTGGCGGAACTGGGGATTGAACTCAGGCCCTTGTGCTTACCAGGCAAGCACTTATTTTACTGAGCTATCTCCCCAGCAGCATCACATCCTCAGTACAGACCTTAGATTTGGTCACCTCTAAAGATCATCCCCCATAAAATTAGTTAAAATTTCTGTGTATATTTCCTTTTTATGAAATATACAAAGGGTTGGGGGGATGGTTCAGTGGAATAAGCACTTCCCTGGCAAGTGCAGGGGCCTGAGTTCAATCCCCAGTTCTACAAAAAAAAAAAGAAAGAAAGAAAGAAATATACAAAATATTTTAGCATAATTATCTTTTTTATGTATTTAGTGGAGGATCTACAAAGTCTCACTCGTAGATTGGATTCATATTGATCGTCCTGTTTTCAGCCTCGAAAGCACCTGGATTACAGGTGTGTGCCACCACGCCCAGTCTCAGTGGCCATCTCAGGGGCAGAGCCAGCATGGCACACCAGGATCGAACCCTAGCAGCAGCTCTTTGCCTAAACAGGCGCTGTAGTCCACTGAGCTATCTGGCTGGCCCTACAAAATATTTTTAAAATGATTACATTTAATGCCCTTTAAATTGGTTTGACTCTTGAATTATTGGTACTATGATACAGGTAAAACCATAGGGCTGTTATTAGTTACGAAATTGTTCCTGTCTTATTGCCCAGGCTGCACCTTACATTACACAGTGTACATGCTTGTATGTGTGTGTGTTTGTGTGATATGTATGCCTCTCTGTGCCAAACTCTGAAATGTTAAGAAAAAAAGAAAGTGCAAAAATTTAATATATAACCGTGTGTTGCTTTTGTCAGTGTTTGGAATTATCAGAAGTTTTAATTAAGTCCTAGTTTGAAATAATTTACATTTTGTTTTTCACTGCAGAAAAATAAAGAATATGTGAGTATTGCCAGTGGAGGATTTATGGGTAAGGTATTCTTTATTAATTTCTTTGCCTTTACTCCTTAATATGGTGTTTAATGTTAGAGCTTATTTGGAGTAACCAGATTAGTTAAATAGACTTTCTATTTAATCATTCAGTATTTTCAAAAAAGGTAAAAAGGACATATAGATAGCAAACACAACAGGCATTGAAATGAGTAAATGTTTGGTGAAAGACTGTTTAAATTAATGTGCTCAATTAGCTGTGTTTCCAAAAAAGTATTTTTAAAATTTTATTTTACTTGTTTTTGTGGTGGTGTGGATTGAATCCTGGGCACTCAACACATATATATATATATAGTCAGTCACTCTCTAGTGCTGGACTACATCTCTAGCCCTACTAAAAAACATTTTTATAAAAATAATAAAATATTGCTTATATTATTTACATCTGCGGAGAAAGGTTTGACAGGACTTGTAAATAAGGAGATGGAACTTTATACAGAATATCTTTTGTATTCTTTAGCTATATTATTATTTTACTTTTAAATTACTTGAAGGTTTTAGCTGGATTAAACAAATATTGGCTATGGAATAAAAGAAATAAGTTGACTTTTCAAATCTGAAGACTAAGTAGGCTGGTGAGATGGCTCAGTGCAATAAGTGCTTCCCCGGTAAGCACAAGGGCCTGAGTTCAATCCCCAGTTTCAGGAAAAAAAAAAATCTGAAGACTAATATCTGGAATCCAAGATAATAAAACAATTGTCTAGTTTTGAGAAATGTTTGAAAATTTATAAAGTATTAAATCAGTATAAGATAGAAAAGAGCTACCTTAGCATTAGGGATAAAAGGTATAGAGCTGGCAAGATAGCTCAGCAAACTAAATTCTTCCTTAGGCAAGCACAGGGACCAAGGTTTGATCCCTGGCACCACATGCTGCAGACCCTGGAGCATGCTGAGTGGGCCACCAAGTCTGGGTGTGGTGGTGTGCCCCTGTAATCCCAGCCCCAGGGAGGATGAAAACAGGTGAATCACTACGAGTCTGAGCTGCATAGTGAGACTGTATACCAAACACACACATGCGTACGCGCACACAGGAATAAAAGGTATATAAAAGTGTGAAACTATAAATGCTGAGGTGTAAAAATCAAATCAGCATAAGTTGTAAATAATGATCTTGAGTATAAAATATAGGAGTTTCAAGTTAACTTTTTACATAATGTAAGTTTATGATGCAAGTTAGAATATTTGGTAAGTTAAGATCTATTTCCTCTTGGTCTTTGTGGATGCTACCAGAGATTATAAGTATCATCACCCATTTGTCATGTCCTGATAACTACTTTTGAGGCACATAACCAGAGTTATCTACAAAAGGGATTATTTTAATTAGTGCATGGTATTAAATAATTGTTAACCTTTTTGCTCAGTGTTACTACTAATCCTGATAACATGATACAGAATTTGACAATTAAGCATGTAATTTTTTTAAGGTTTCAGTTGTACATTATTTCTTCAATAGGCCATATATTAATGGATACACAGTGTTTTTACTTGGCATCAATTATGAATTCATTTAGAAATAATTTAGTATCATATCAGCTGGCATGATTCCTGATCTCTCCATTCCTTAGGGGTGACTCTGCCAGCGGGGAAAGGTTCCATTCTGTTATTTGTGTTGCTGTATAGGTCCATGCAGCAGTACCCCATGTGGCTCCACACCAAATACAGCAGTACCATATTTGTCAGGGAAATCAGGTGTACTTTTCTGGCGGCTCTGCCTTGTTACCATTTGTTGAATGCTCCGAACTGGAAAATGACCTAATGCATTTTTTGGCTAAGGGAAAGATCATGGAGTTGAAGTTGAAACTAGTTACTGTGGCTGCTGGCTTGGTGCAAATTAATTTCAGATACCCTTGCTAAGCGTGTAATTCTTAAAAAGTCTAAAAAGGATTATTTTATAGTATATTCTAGATTTTAGAATTTGTTGAAAATGTGAATTCTTTCATTTACCAAGAAATGGCAAATGCCTCATTTACCAAGCTCTTTTCGAAACTGCTTCTTTATTATGGGAAAAATTGCTTGCTATCTCATGATGTAACAAAGAATTTATAGATTTTCTGTTACTTCTCGCCATCATAAAAATTTTGCAGAGATTAATCTGTATACTTGAAAGATCTTTCAAAAAGGAATGCAAAATTTTGCAGTTATATCTAGTAACCTAAACAACTAATTTGAAGATAACATCATACAATACAGCAAACATTGTTGAATTCCTATTACTTTGTTCAGTGAAATTTTTTTTCAGAGACTTTAGAATTTATTTACTTATTTTTTTTTAATAGGACAGTTTCAATAATTAATACATTTTACATTGTTATGTTCCCAGTGGTTATCCATAGTACAACAGGCAGACAGGTTATCCTGTCCAAACACCATTACTACCAATTTTTCTTCTCATAAAATTAAGCAAAAGTAGCTGCATATCTATCCTAATTATTCTGTATATACAAATACAAAATGGTCCTTCCTTTTTATCCCCTTTTTTTGTTTAGTACTGTCAGAGATGGGTATTCTATTGGCATTTAAATATTATAGGTGCTTGAATTGAAAAATACACTCCTAACACAGTCCACAATAGTAGTGGGTTATACACTGAAGCTGTTGACTGGAGCCTTTTACAGCTCAGCCTATTAATATGGCTTTACTTTATATACCTCATTTTAATACTTTTTTGCTAGATAGTAAGACTAAGACAAAGCAAGACCTATATAACAAGAAATGTAACTTTTGTTTCTGATAAGGTCAGTCAAGTACCCTCCGGTTTATCCTGTAAACCTGTACCTCACTTTGTAGATCCTTTGCCATGTGGATGAGTCACAGTCATTGCTTGACCAGTTTGCTCTCTATGAAAGCCTGAGAGAATGTTTTCTCTCCATGTCACTCTCCTTAGGCACACTATACATCATGGATCACGTTCCTCTGTGGCTCCATAATCTCCTCGATCAGAAAATTTGAGGCACGACTGAGTTCCATGATGTTACAGTACAGGTTCTCCTATGTCTCGAGTCTTCCCTGACCTTGAAAGGCTAGGGCCAAAGTGTTGGCTGACCTTGCAGCCCTTCCTTTTCTCCAATTTTTGGTCTGCAACCCTCCAGAAGAGAAGCTTATTATTACCCTGTAACATATGCAGTTCGATTTACCCTAACTATCTGTCTAAATATCAAGTATTGCATGGAACAGGTATTTTCCATCAAGTATTGATGTGCTGAACTTTAATTCCTTACAGAATACGAGGGGAAAAAAAATTTAAAAATAGGAATAAATGCATATTTTTACACAGAAATTTAGAAATCTAACCATATACAGCCTAGTAGCAGGACAGTCCTGTAACATTTTTTTCCTTGTTTCTTTTTTCTTTTCATTTATTACCATTTAAAAAGAATTTTACTTATGAGACTTATGGTAATAATTAGTATGTCATGAGAAGAAGTATGTATTTAGCAGACGAGAATGGCAGGCATTCCAAGCGTGACCCTTCTATTACACATTGCTTGGTTCACAGGTATCAGCATATATTGATAGTCAGGTTGAGCATCCTACCAATTAACTGCTACTTTCAAAAATCTGCTGATGTTTCTTGGGATCATTGCCCATCTTGTGCATACAAATGTATGTCTTTGTCCCTGTCCTGTTTCTGAGCTTTTCTTCTTACACTGTCCTCATTGTCCATTCCTCAAGTTCTTGCATTCCTTTTAGTTACACCTTTCTATTTGTATTTCTTTTGATTTCTTATTCTAGGGAGACTATACAATATTTGTGAATGTGGGTGTGGATTATTTCACTTATGAGTAATATCTTCAAGTGGCATCCACTTAAATATACATGCTTCAAGTTTATCATTCTTTAAGGCTGAGTAATACTCCATTGTATAAAAATACCACATCTTTTTCAACCATTCCTCATGTGACGTACATCTTGGTTGTTTCCAAGAGTTGGCTATCACAAATTGTGCTGCTGTAAACATAGGTACACATGTAACACTATGATATGATGCTTTCAGTTCCTCCGGGAAAATTTCCAGTAGGGGAATAGATGACTTGAATGGGATTTCCAGTCCTAGTTTCTTAAGGAGTCTGATTTCCATAATGTTGTACCAGTTTACATTCTCACCACAGTGAAGAAGTGTTCCCTTTTCCCCACAGCCTCTCCAACATTGATTGTTGGTTGATTTCTTTATGATAGCCATTCTTTCTGGAGTGAGATGTTATCTCAGTGTTGTTTTAAGTTGCATTTCACGGATGGCTAGTAATGTGGAGCATTTTTTCATATATTTATTCGCTTCTTTAATTTTGTCCTCTGAGAAGTATTCATCTTGGATGCCCATTTCTGGATTGGATCTTTACATTTTGGGGTCCTAATATTTTTTAGATCTTTATACATTCTAGAGAGCAGACCTTTGTCTGAGTGCTTATTAGTTAAGATTTTTTTTTCGAAAATTGTGGGTTGTTTTTGCACTTCGTTAGTAATTTCTTTTGACATGCAAAAACTTTTCAATAAGAGTTGGTCCCAGTTGTTAATTTAGTTTTTGGCATGTAGAAAGCTAGTTTTTCCAGCACTGTCTGTTAAAGAGGCTACATTTCTTCTAGTAAGCATGTTTGACCTCTTTGTCAGAGATCAGGTGGCTGAATGTGTTCGTAGAAGCCTCTGTATCTTCTAATCTATTATTCCAGTGATCCTCAGGTCTATTTCATTGCCAATACAAGGCTGATTTTATCATAGTAGCTTTGTAGTATAATTTCAAATGAGGAATTTTGATGCCTCCTGCCTTGTCTTTGTTGACCAGGATTGCCTTTGTTGTTCTAGGTCTTTTCTGGGTCCAAATAAATTTTAGGAATGATTTCTCTAGGTCTAGGAGGTATGTTGGTGGCAGTTTGATAGGAATTGCATTAAATCTGTACAACAATTTTGGGAGTATGGCCATCTTCACGATGTTGGTTCTTCCTATCCAGGAGCATGGAATATCTTTCCATTTTCTGAAATCCTCTATAATCTCTTTTCTTAGGGTGTTGTAATTTTCCATGAAAAGATGTTTGACTTCCTTGGTTAAGTGAATCCCAAGGTATTTCAATTTCCATGGTGCTACTGTGAAATGTATTGTTTCTATAGTTTTCCTTTCAGTGTGCTTGTTACCTGTGTAGAGGAATGCTGTTGACTTTTGAGTATTAACTTTGTATCCTCCTGCTATGTTACTGAGTCTGTGTATCAATTTTAGTAGCTTCTTGGTAGAGTTTTTTGGGTCTTCCAAGTATAGTGTCATGTCATCTGTAAATAATGATAATTTAATTTCTTTTTTACCTATTCTTACTCCTTTTATTATTCCCTCTTGTCTAATGCCTGTAGCTAATGATTCCAAGCTGTATTGAATAGGAGGTGATAGAGGGCATCCTTGTCTTGTACCAGATCTGAGAGTATAAAAGATTTCAGTTTTTCCCCATTTAGGATTATATTAGCTCTTGGGTTGTCAGAGATGGCTTTTAAGTAGAGGCCTTCTATTCCAGTTTTCTGTAGGACTTTGAACATGAATGAGTGTTGGACTTTGTCAAAAGCCCTTTGTGCATCAATTGAGATGATCATGTAGTTTCTACATTTCGGTCTATTAATGTAGTGTATTACATTTGTAGATTTGCCATTTGCCAATATTGAACCATCCTTGAATCCCTGGGATGAATCTTACCTGGTCATGGTGTACGATTTTCCTCATGATTTGCTATATTCTATTTGGAAGGATTTTATTGAGGATTTTTACATCGATGTTCATGAGGGAGATTTGGCTGTAGTTCTCATTTTGTCTTTCACTAGTTTTTGTATCAGTATAATACTTGCTTCCATGAATGATTTTGGGAGGACTGCTTTTCAATTTCATTGAAGAGTTTGAGTAGTATAGGGATTATATCTTCTGTGAATTTTTTGTAGAATTCAGCTGTGAATCCATCAGGACCTGAACTTTGTTGGCAGGCTTTTTATTACATTTTGTATTTCATTGGCTGTTACTGGCTTATTGAGAGTTGTTATATCTTCTTGTTTAAGTTTTGGTAATTTGTGTGTGTTCTGTTCTGTGAGCATAGAGATTCTCGAAGTAGTTGTTGATAATCTTCTGAATTTACACTGGGTCTGTCATGGTTTCACCATTTTCATTCCTTATTGCTTATATTTGAATTTTTTCTTTTCTCTTTTTGATGAGGTTAGCCTAGGGGCTTATTGATTTTATTTAGTCTTTTAAAGAACCAGCTTTTTGAATTGTGGATTCTTTGAACTGTTTTCTTCATCTCAATTGAATTAATTTCTGCTCTAATCTTTATGATTTCTTCCCATGTTTGAGCTCTGGGTTTGGTTTGCTCTTCCTTTTCTAGATGTGGAGCTATAGCATTAGGGTGGTTATCTGTTCCCTTTCTGTTTTCCTAATGTGTGAGTTGATAGCTATGAATTTCCCTCTGAGAATTGCTTTCATAGCATCCCATAAATTCCGATAAGTTGTGGTTGAATTTTCATTGAATAGTAGGTATTGTTGAATGTCTTGTTTAATTTCATCTATGACCCATTGGTTGCTGAGTATGGTGTTTAATTTCCATGTAGTTATGGGCTTTTTCTGGTATCTTTTGTCATTTATTTCCAGTTTCACTGCACTGTGGTGTGGCCAGATAATATGCATGGGATAATTTCTGTTTTCTTGCATATACTTAAGCATGACTTCTGGACTAGTATGTGACCTATTTTAGAAAATGACCCATGTGGACCTGAAGAAAATGTGTATTCAGGTGTGTTTGTTTGGAACACTATATGTTCACCAAGTCATTTGTTCCAAGTTCTGGTTCAGTTCTGTTACTACTTTGCTAATTTTTTTGTCTGGTTGACCTATCTTTTTGAGATAAGGGGGTGTTAAGGTCTGGTAAGATTGTGGTCTTGCATATTAGATTTTTCATGTCTATTAAGATTTGTCATACATAACTGTGTCCTCCTGTGTTTGGTGCATAGATATTTATGAGTGTTACCTCTTCCTGTTGATGTTTTCCTCTAACCAATCTATAGTGGCCTTCTTTATTTCATTTGATTTGGTTTGAAGTTGAGACTGTCTGAAAACAGAATTGCTGCCTCTGCTTTTTTCTGAGGTGCTGGGGCATATAGTATTGTTTTCCATCCTTTGACTTTAAGCCTATGAATGTCTTTTTGAGTTAAGTGTGTTTCTTGTATACAGTATATTGTTGGGTTTTATTTCCTAATCTACTGTGCCAGTCTATTTCTCTTTATTGGTGAATTGAGTCCATATACATTCATGGTTATAATTGACATGTGTTGACTTATGATTGTCATGATATTTACCTGCTGTTGTTTACTCCTTTTTATCCTGTGTTTGTTTCCCTATTTGGTGGGTTCCTTCTGTACTCGCTCATGGAATTCCAATTATTTTTTCCCTCTGTAGAACATCTTTCAATAGCCTGTGTAGGGTTGGCTTTGTAATGAAATTCTTTAGTTGTTCTTTGTCATGAAAGTATTTCACTTCTCCATCAAACTTGAGAGTTTTGCAGGGTATAGTAGTCTGGGCTGGAATTTGTTTTTGTGCAGGACTTGAAGAACTCTGCTCCTTGCTCTCCTTGCCTTCATGATTTGTGAAGAGAAGTTGGGTTTTCCTTTGAATGTGATCTACTTCTTTTCTCTAGCAGCTTTCAGTATATTCTTGTGCTGGAATTTTGGGACCTTGACTATTGTATGTCTCGGTGTGTTTTTACTTGGGTTGAAGTTATTTAGCATTCTGTATGCTTCAGTTACCTGAATGTCACATTGTTTCCTCATATTTGGGAAGTTTTCTGCTATTACTTCTGCATGTATTTTTTTTTATATCATTTGTATTGATTCCATCTTTCTCATTGATGCCTATTAGTCTCACATTGTTCATCTTGCCATCATCTTTCAGGTGATGGATTGTTTTTTCCTGCATCCTCATTGTTTTTAAGAGATCCTTTCTCACCTTTTCACTACCTGTACCAGCGTCTGCAAGATCTGACACTCTGTCTTCACTTATACTCAAATTGTTTTGCAGGCTTGTGTTTGAGATTTTACGTTCCTCTATATCTCTTTCACTCTGCTTCATGCGATCAATTTCTTTGCTGTATTATTTATTCAAGGAATCAGTCATATTTCTAATCTCCTCTGTTCTTTTCATGAATGTCTTCTTTACAAACAGTTATTAATTCTTTTACTGCGGAGTTTTTTTCAGATTGGGTTTCCTCCATATGTATCTGTACTTGATTCTTTACTTCAGATCCTTTGAATTCAGAGATTTCTTTATTTCAGAAATTCTGCTGAGTTCCTCTACACCTTTCTGCTGTTGTTTCTTTGTTTGCGACGCTGTTAATTCATATATTTCAGCCGAGCTAGTGTCCTCTGCACTTGTTTGGGTGGCAATTGGATTTTCCCTTATGTTTCTGTATTTTATTCTTTACTTTAGATGCTGTGAATTTAGAGATTTCTTTTTTTATTTCAGGAATTAATTCTGCTCTGAGTTCCTCTATACCTTTCTGCTGTTGTTTCTTTACTTTCAACGCTGTTAATTCATTCATTTCAGCGAGCTAGTGTCCTCTGCACTTGTCATGGATGGGCTCGATGCATGAGATTGCATTTTGCTTGTCTTTGTCATTTCATATAGCACTGACCTCTGACCTTTGGTGTAGAGCTTTGGTGCAGTTATAATCTTAGCACCTACTGCAATTCAGGTGCAGATCTATTAAGTTTAAATTTATACATTTGTGCCTGGCCTGGGTTTAGCTGTTGTGTTCATCTCCCCTCTGCTGCAGCCCTTGGAGGTGAACCTGTGGTGCTCCTCTGTTGTACCCCAGGGATACAGGGGAGTGCAGAAGCTATCTCACACACTAGCTGGGTCTGTGCTTAGGCTAGATCTGGTGGTCTTAATAGAGTCACAGAAGTTCTCACTCAATGCTTTTGGTAATGAATCTTTCTACAAAGGCTCATAGCAGGCTTGCGGGCGGGGCTCTGGAGGGTTGCAAGGCTCCTGATGGCTTGGAAGAGGGTCTCACTCAACTGAGTGCCTGAGTTGTGATCTGGTGGGGTCCCGGGGGCACAGAGAAGTGGGCAGGTCTCCTACACTCTCACTGAGCTGGGACTGAGATGGATCTGGAGGTCCTGAGAGAGTCACAGAAGTTCTTACTCATTTGGCAGGCTTGGGGACTTGGGCTCCAGTGGGTTGCAGGGGTCCTGAGGGCTTGGTAGAGAGTCTCACGCGGATACCTTTGTTTTGGTATGGAGGGGTCCCGCGGGCGCAGGGAATCAAGAAGCTGACCCAGAGGCTCGTGGGCCTGGGCTGGGCTGGATGTTTAATGAAATTATGTATTGTTTCTGTTACTGTTTTTCTTACTGCTGTTTTATATTCTTTAAAAATAAAATATATTTAAAAAAAAGAAAGAAAGAAAGCAGAAAGCCTATACAGTTATTGTTAGTCTTATGGTCTGTTAAAAGAAAAAGTTACCTCTGTATTAAGAGCTGAGGAGGAGGTTTGCTGTGACCCAGAGTTCTTTATTCCTTTATAGGGTAGAGAAATACTTTTATTATGTTAGATCCTTTTTCATTCAGATGTTACATGTTTATTATGCTTTTTGGTAATGAATCTTTCTATAAAGGCTCATAGCTCAGGTTTGGTTTTATTTTCCTTGTTTATCTTAAGCACTGCAGCAGCACCTAGCAGACATTAATGTGGATGGACCAGAAAACGGCTATGGTCATTGGATTGCTAGTACCTCAGGCTCAAGGAGCAGTATCAATTCTTCTGTTGATGTAAGTGTATTTGTATGCTGTGTCTCCAGAGTTTGATCAGTTCCCAGAAAAGTGATAGCTACTAAATCCCCTGTAGGAGAAATGGAGTCAAAATATTTCAGACACAGTGAAGTGAGGAGTCGTATTATGTGATGCTAATGAAACTATGAAGGTAGTATGCACTTCTGAACTGGCTGAAACTTTATACCAGGAATCTGCCTATTAGTTTGGACCAAAAGAATACTGGGGCTCTTGTTCATCTCCCACATACTATATTTATACTTTTCCTCATCTCAAATTTCTGTGATTTGGGCTTTGGTTTAAATTCACATAAGAGGGACCAGGAAGATGGCTCAGTAGAATAAACGCTTGCCTGGCAAGCACAAGGTCTGAGTTCAGTCCCCGGTTCCAGAAAAAAAAAAACCCAATGACTTAAATTCACACAAGAATGGTTCAGGAAAAGGAAGATAAGAAACAGTTGCCAGTCTTGCTGTATATGACTTTTTTTTTTTTGGCATAACCAGGGGTTGCACTCAGGCCCTTGTGCTTGCCAACAAAGCACTTATTCTGTTGAGCCATCTCCTCAGCCCCCTATATTTTGCTTCTAATTACTGAGATGTACATTGCTGCACAGGTTTGCTGTAGTGGATAAATCCATTTTTCTGCTTTGGAAGTATTTGGATAGTAAATCTTTCATAGTTTCCTAGTATTTCTTATAGCTTACTTGGATGTCATTGAATAGTTTTCTTGATAACAGTTATATACCTAATTTTTATTCTGTAAAACAAAAATAGACAACTGTAATACAGGCTCATGGCTACTAACTTGGACTTGTACTCTGTGATCCCTGGGTCCAGGTTTCATCTCTAGCTTCTCTTTCACCTGTGCAGTAGTTGCTATTTGGGGTCTGGGAGATGGCTCAGTAGAATAAGTGCTTGCCTGGCAAGTATAAGGGCCTGAGTTCAATCTCTGGTTCCACAAAAAAAAAGTAGTTGATAGTAATAGAATCTTCCTCATAAGAAGGGTTGAAGATTAAATGTACAAGTGCACATTTAGTACCTTTCACTGAGTACTTAATAGTAGTTATTATAAAATTATACCTCACTAACAAGATTGAGGTTTGTCTTCAACCATAGAAACCAAAGCAGGTTGTTAAAAATATTATGAACAGATAAGGCACCTCTGCAAATTTTATTTATCTCAACATCTTTTTATGAAAAACTAAGTATTATTCCATTGTATGGATGTATTTCAGTTAGTATTCTGGTATTGAATATATAGCTTTTAGTTTTTTTCTATATGAATACTACTACAGGTAATTTTTATAATGCTATATTTGCATTTGCTGTGACTAGTCTAAAAGTAGAATAATTTGATCAAAGGAATAACTCTCAGAAATTTTAGAATTGTGGGGCTGGGCAGATAGCTCAGTGGATTAAAGTGCCTGAGGGGCCAGGAATTCAATCCTTGGGCCTACTGTGCACTGAGATAGCAATTGAGACTGGGTGTGGTGGTGCACACCCATAATACCAGCTCTTGGGAGGCTGTAAACAGGCAGATTACTTACAAGTCTGATCTAGTAGTGAGACCCTGAACACCTTTTTGACCTTTCCCTAAAATACAAAAAAAAAAAAAAATTTAGAGTTGTGCAGTATTAGCGTATAGTTCTCCATAAAACATTCTGATTTATATTTCTAAAATAGCTTTTGGACTGCTGAAGCTTTTGTTTTCAGATTTCAAAAACACTAGTTGAAGCAATCATAGAAGCTATTGTAAAGATCTGTTCTGTTTTGAATTTAGATAATGGAATTGAAAAAAATTTTTTTGTATAATGACTTATTTCTCCAAAAATAAAATGTTCCTATAGCATTATATGTCAATAAAAAAAAAAAAACAAAGAAAACAGAATCACTTCTAACTACCAAAGATAATTTCCTTTCTTATTTAGAATATTTGCATTAATTATTTTGTATGTATTTTAGTATTTTTTTTTAAATAGTGATCACAATTTATCTAGTTCTTTTTCACCAAACATTGAACATTTTTGGGATTTTAATATATTTTTAAAACCATAAAATAATACCTAAATCTTCAGGAGCTTCCTGAATATTTCTTTTCTGCTACCTGATGATTTCCTTTCCATAAGTTCTGAAGAGGAATTAGCAAAATGTTTTTCTTTTTAATTTTTTATGTATTTTGGCAAAGCCTCAGAATCATAGTGATTCTCCTGTTTCAGTCTTCCCTGTGTAGAGATTACAGGTGTGTACTACCATGCCTGGTGTTGGTGGCTGGCTCAGTACAAACGGCCTGTACACCGTATGCAGTACCAGGGATCAAACCCAGGTCCTTACACTTGCCTCAGGTGCTTAGACTGCTGAGCTATCTCTGTGGCGCAAGTGAGTGAAATATTTGACACCTATCATCATTTTGAGTTCTAGGATATATGTGAGCCATCCTGTGAAGCAGTGTAAGAATTATATGAACAGTAGTTTGATCATGCTTGCAGGGAACACTATGGTCTGCCTACTGCCCAAGTTGTCTTGAACTGTAAGACAACTTGAGAAACTTTCTTGTTTGGAAGTCTTTTCAAAATAAGCACAAGTGCTTTGCTTCTTCCTTTCCTGTCTCCTGCTGCAAATGCCTTATACAGATAGATGATTGTATCTTGTTTTTGGGTGATTTTCCTTAGGCAAGTCCAAAACTTTATTGTGTTTCTCACATGTAAACATGTACATATGCATACAGATATGCACACACACAGTTTGACCTTGGGAGTACAGTTGCTCTAAGATAGGGTGACCCTTTGGTCTGCGGCTGCTGCAGCTAATTCCAAAATGCTCCTGCATCATCCCAGAAGGCCCTCATTTGTACATCTGTGATCTCTGTCTTTAGAAAAGCATTCCTATAACAATTTCTCTGTAAGAAAACCAGAAAAAAGAGCTTCTAGATGCTTAGGTTAGCCTGTACTCTAACAGGAGTCTTTGCTGTTAATGCATTCCTGGAACCTGACCCCAGAGAGATAGTCTGAACCAAGATTTCTCAGGTCAGGTATAGAAAAAAGGCAAGAATCTTCAGATAGCAGTGAGTAGGTGTCAGAGATGCAAGGACAGACTTGCCCCTTGTACTGCCATGCTCTTCGGAGTGGCAAGGTTGAGACAGGAGATGCTTCCAGGACTCGTGCTCCTCTGAAGTCACACTGAATGAAAAAAGAAGAGACAACAGAAATCTTCAGAAAATAATTTTTCTGCCCCCATATTTGCTGAAAAGGAAGAGAACATTACTGTTTTGTACAGTGAAACATCCTTACATTAGGAATTAGGAAACCAGCCAAATAGCTCAGCAGATTAAAGTGCCTGCTTGGGCAAAATCAGGGGCTGGGAGTGCAATTCCCCAGCCTGCCATGCTGGCCCCACCCCTGGGGCACGCTGAGATGGCAGTTGAGAATGGGCATGGTGGTATGTGCCTGTAATCCCAGCTCTTGGGAAGCTGAAAGTAGGATCACTACGAGTTCTATCTATGTAGTAAGATTCTGCAGACCTTGTCCTAAATACAAAAAAAAAAAAGGAATTAGGATCACTGGAATTACTCATATGATAAACTAACATTCATGTGTCTCAAGATGTCTCTCCCTTGGCCATGTCTGAATGTTAGATGCCAGTGTAGTGTATTTCAAACCAAAGGACACTATTTATGTATCATCACACTTATTAAACTGTAAGACGTCTTCAGATTTCTTTGGGACTTTTCTGAGAATTCAAGTGCAAGTACCAATTGCTCCTCTCCAAGAGTCTACAATGGGCATGTCCTGTGTGATAATCATAAATAAAATGGAAATGAGAGGTGAAGAATATGTAATACATATTATTTTGGTATAAAAAATTTTAAAAAGTTGATATGGGGAAAAATAGTTTGATCATGCTTTTCTGTTTGTAGACTAGACTGAGTTCAGAAAGATCAATTATTTCTTAGTACCGAAGGTAATTTCAGACTATTCACATAAATATACAGATATACTTTAGTTTTTTTTTTTTCTTTTTTTTTGGGTGGTGGGGCAGAACTGGAGGTTGAGCTCAGACCCTTGCGCTTGCCAGGGAAGCACTTACTCCACTGAGCCATCTCCTTGGACCTTAGTTTTTTTCTGTTTACATTTTTAAAAATAGCTTCACTACATGAATTTGCCAGTATTGCTTTAACAAAAGAACCACTGATGGGTGAGTTAAACAGCAGAAATTATTTTCTTAAGAGGTTTAGAAGCTCAAAGTCTAAGATCAAAATGTTGACATATTTGGTTTATCCTAAGTCCTCCCCTTGGTTACCTTATCATGAAGCTTGATAATTCCCTTCTGTGTCCTCACATGGCCTTGACCCAAGTCTTCCTCTTAGGAGCATGGGAGTAGAGCCCATTTTAGCCTAATGTAATATAGTTGCTTCTTTAAAGGTCCTGTCGACCAATATAATCACATTCTGAGATGTACTAGGAATTAAGACTTCACATGAGCTTGATGGGAATATGTAGGGATAATCTTTAACAGTAGTATGTCTGCTAATTATTTGGAAAGCACTTCAATCTAGTTCTTATTTTTCAGGGTGAATCTTCTAATGGTTCAAGTGACAGAGGAATGAAATCACTGGTAAATAAAATGACTGTCGCTTTGAAGACAAAATCTGTTAATGTCAGGGAAAAAGTTATCAGTTTTATTGAGAATACATCAACTCCTGTGGACCGGTGAGTATTCTTACGTAGTATAAATTTGTTGATTTTTTATTAATATGCACAATTATGTGCAGAACAGATTTCATTGTCATGTTTCCAAACGTGTACATTGTGCTTTGATGAGTAGTTAAAAGAAATGTGTTACAGTAAGTAAATGTCAAAAGTGTTATAGAAAAGATTTTAAAATATATTTTCTGTTAGATTTTATAGTTTTCATTATACAGATGTACTTCATTGCTATAAAATTTGACTATCAAGATTAGTCTTCTTTTTTGCTGCTCAGAATGATATACATATAATGAATCTGCTTCATTTAAATACAACTACACAAATGTCACTTTTTTAGGGGATATTTTCTCTCTTTTATTTTACAAATGTCCCTTTTGTATGGTGGTGCAGAACTGCAATCAGAGCTTTTCAGGAAGCCAAGGCAGGTGAACTATACAAATTTGAGTCCAGCTCCAATAATTTAGTGAGACCTTGTCAAAATAAAATGAAATTATAAAGGCTGGGGGTACAGCTTAATGGAAGAGTGCTTACCTTATATGCCCAAGGCCCTGGGATGTATCCCTCCCCCAAATCCATAAATATCTCGTATGTATTGTATTTTGTGATACCTGCTTCCAGAGGTCAAATGAATGGGAAGTCATCTATCAGATGGAGTAATCTTACAGAGTTACTGTCTCTGCCCTAGAAATTTAAAACCTGGCAACTTGGTCATATTTACGTGTCATCCTTGTTCAGGGGCCATGCTAATCTTCTCTGTATCGTTCCAATTTTAGTATATGTGCTGCCGAAGCGAGCACATGGTCATATTAAATATGGCAGGATCCAACTTTCTCAAGTTTAGATCTTCATAAAAATTTTTTTACAAATTTGAGCAAATTTCATTTTTTTTTTTATGAATCATAAAACAGAGATACATTGACCAATTGATAAATAAGTTTGAGAATTATGGTATGTACTATTCATTGTAACTATATTTTTTATAAAATAATCTCTTTTTTTAATGTCTTTTTGAGACAGGGTCTCACTATGCAGTTCAGGATGGCCTTAAGCTCATTTTGTAGCTCAAGCTGGTCTTGAACTCAAAACAATCCTCCTGCCTCAGCCTCCCAAGTGCTTGGATTACAGGCATGCGCCACCACACCCGGCCTTTATAAAATAATCTGATCTTCTTGTTTACAGAGTTCAAACCTAATCTTTTTAAATTTTTATTCATTTATTTTTTTTTATGTATTTGGTACTGGGTCTCGCTGCATAGCTCAGACTCATAGTGCTCCTGCTGTTTTCATCCTCCCCAGCACTGGGATTATAAGCATGTGCTAACATACCTGGTCTCAGTAGTCAGCTCAGGGTGTGTGGGGGTAGGCCCAGTGCAGTGATGGAACCTAGGTCCCTGTGCTTGCCTAAGCCAGACCTAACCTTATAATTTTAGAGTTTGTTTCTGAGTAAGCATGATCTTTAAAATATGTTAACAGTATTTGATTTTTTTCTGTGTCATATTGTATCTTGGAAAGTTGAAATATTGAGTTTAAAAACTGATATACATGTACATGTATTTCCATTTAATAAACAGCAGAAGAGGTAATGGAAGCTGGGCATGGTGGTGCATGCTTATAACCCCAGCCTTCAAGAGGCTAAGGCAGGAGTTCATCCTGAACTACAGGGCAAGACCCTGTTCTCAAAAGAAAAGGCAATGGGTTATTTTCAGTAATCCAAAAATTTATACCTTAAAATAATCTACTGATAATTATTAAAAGGGGTTGGGAAGATAGCTCAGTGGCACAGTACCTACTTCGCAAGTGCTAGGTCCTAAGTTTAATTCCCAGTACCAAAAAAAAAGAGCTTATCTTCTAATAATTATTGAAGTGTTTTGTCAAGCTAGAAAAATTTGTTTGCTCAGTAGTATCTATTCTCAAAAGCCTTTTTAATGCTGAATTGCAGTATTATTACTGCTACATTTTGTGGTTGGAACATTTAAAATTTTATTTTAAAATAGGCTAGGATAACTAATTCATTGAAGATGTTGTTTGTTATCACCAAAAACAGGCCTTTCTTAATTTTTCTTTTGTACTTGAGGTGATTGAAATGTTTTCTTTGTAATGTGAAATTGGGTTCAAAAACTGATGATGCTGTTGCACTTTTTTATAATCGTTTTGTTCTGTCCTCTACCTTGATTTGCTGTAGAATGTCTTTCAATCTTCCTTGGCCAGACAGATCATGTACAGAGCGGTAAGCCAATGCATAGAGCAGCTTTGTGGACTCATCCTCTCTTAGCATCCCTCATGCATCCCTCATGCTACCTATAAGTGCCTTGTGCTATTTGGCTAAACTGTTGTGTATCTATTTCAAAAGCTGACCACTTCCTATTCTGCTCATAGTATGTGTCATGCTAATGAATCTGTTTTTTGTTGTTCCTCGATCATTTTGATTTTTTCTTGCATGTTTCTACCTCTCGTTGTTGAACTATAAATTAGACTCCTTCAAATCAAAGACGGAAGTCCTGAGGCAGGGGAGGGTAAAACAGAATATGTATACAGTCAAGCTTTGGAAATACTTCACTACAGTACTGTCTTGTCTTATCAGAAAATTATAGTACCAAAAGAATAAACATTTTTTTTGCAAGTGATTGAACCCAAGAACCATCCATTCTACCACTGAGCTATATCCCCAACCTCAAAATTTCAAATTTGTTTACATTATGTAAATTTATATTATTTTAATTTTTGTTACTGTTATTGTTACTGTACAGTGCAGTTTTCAGAGGAAATTGCTTCTTTTAAAATTTTAATCTATTTGTGAGTCATCTATTTTCATCTGTTAAAAGGCCATTGAGGCAGTCTAATTTTGTTTTTTTTTAAGGCAGTCTAATTTTATTTAACTCCTAAATTTTCTCCTAGACTCTTAATTTTTCAGCTTCTGTTGTTCACATACAGCTATATGTACCTTGAAAATATAATTTAGTTAAAAGTAAAGTAACCTGAATTTCTGAGCTCAGTAATTTTAAGTTGAGATGGATTTTTTTGAGAGTTGGGGCTGGCTCAGGCTGCCTTAAGGGCCGGCCTGGTAAAGCCTGAGGAGCTGGGTATCAAACCACAGAATCCTGAGCCTGACTTATTTGCTTAAGCAGGCACTTAAACAACTGAACTAATGGACAGGCCCCCTGAACTCAATAAATTAAGTAAAAGTCTGTCCAAACTATTTTGTAGGTGTATCTGTTATTTATCAAAAAAAAAATTTTTTTAATTTGAACATTTGACTTTTAGAAATAGTCTAGTCAAACCTTAGCATTTAAAAAAACCCAAGCTATTGAATTTCATTAAGTTTTAGTCAGTCTTAGGAAACATCTCAGTAATGTCAGCATTCTTATTCATAGAAACTTCAATGTGTCTTTGTCATACTTACTTTCTGGTATGGGGTTCTGGCATTTACTATAAGTGTGATCTTTGTGTGTGTGCGTGCGTGCGTGTGTGTGTGTGTTCTAGCAGTTTATGCTTTAATAGGATAGAACCTATAATTTAATTTCATGAAAATTTATAATTGAGATGGCGCTCAAGCATTTCTAAATAAAGAACATGGTTACCTTTCTTTTCCTTTTGATGGAAAGCTGAATCTGAGTTTGAAGGTTGTTTGAATTACCAACTTCTGTCATATCAAACTGCCTGTGTTTCTCAGCTTTCCATTGTCATGACAAAATATCTGAAATAATTTATGACGAGGAAAATTTTGGTTTTGCTCACTTCTTAGAAAATTCAGCTCTTTTTTTTTTTGGCAGAAAGCATATTATGGTGGGGGAAGCAGAGGGAAACAAAAACATTTACCTCCACCTGTGCACAGTGGACCGTGCCAGTAGTGCCAGTTCCTCAGAACCTGAGGCAGGACCTCAGTGGCAGCCTCGCTCGTGCAGTTTAGCAAGATCCTATGTCAGTATTGT
Organism: Ctenomys sociabilis; assembly: GCA_004027165.1. Lineage (NCBI taxonomy): Eukaryota > Metazoa > Chordata > Mammalia > Rodentia > Ctenomyidae > Ctenomys > Ctenomys sociabilis. Next base: position 98,972 of record PVKA01003884.1, read on the forward strand.
AAAAAGGCTGGGCACATGAAGCTTAGTGGTAGAACACTTCTCGAGATGTGTGAGACTCTTTAAGTATTTAGCAGGATATGCACATGGGCATGCATACAATGTACACACTGCATGCACCCCCAAATACCTCTTCATTTAATGATTAGGATGACAGAGTGTTAGTCCCATTATTCTCTTTTAAGGGCACACCTCCATTGACGGAAGGTCTCCCAGTAGACTCTGCTTCTTAAAAAGATTGTACTACCTTCCTGTGGCACCAGATAGGGGGAATAATAAGCATAGATTTCAACTAAGATATTTTCTAATGAACATAGTTGAAAGTTTGTAAGAAAGCTCTGTATGAGATAATGTCAAGTTGTGGGAGGGCCGGCGGTATAGCTCAGCCGACTAAGCGCTTGCTTAGGTAAGAGCAGCGGCGAGGGTTCGAGCCCTGATTCCGCTCGCCGCGCCGGCCCCGCCTTCGGGTGCGACCGGAGTCCGGGCGTGGTGGCGTGCGCCTGTAATCCCAGTGCTAGGGAGGCAGAAAGCAGGAGGATCACTGTGAATGTGGGCTGCATAGTGAGGCCCTGTGTACAAAAAAAAGAAAAACTAAAAAAAAAACTGCGACTTTATGACTTACAACAAAGAAAAAAACCTAGAGTCTTCCTTTAATAGTGGCCGAGCTTGGGTTGGGGATATAGCTCAGCAACATAAATGCATACCTGTCAAGCACAAGGTTCTGAGTTTCATTCCTGGTATCGGGATTAAAATAAAAAAGGCTAATCTTAACTAAAAACTATGTTTTTTCACCTAGAAAGGTATAGTATTTTGTTCAGATACTGTAGCTTCACCTTTTGATTTTGGATTATGAAAAGTAATGTGTTAAGTTTTACATTACAGAGAGGTCAGTCAAACTTCCTGCAGAACTAAACAGGTTTAGATCTACATGTCATTTATGTTTCTGCCATTTCAAAAAAAATTGGCAGTAATAATAAATAAAAGTTCTTCTTTTTGGGAAGAAAAATTCTGTAAGACACTTGGTTGTAGAAGAGAAGCCTTGAACACTCCTGCTAGAATTTGAACACTTATACCATAACCTGTTCTGTCTATTAAATATATTATGTAGCACTTGCTATGCACTAAGCTTTGTTCTAAGAGCTTTTTTGAAACAATAAACTGATTCTATTCTCACAGTCACCCTGAAGGACAAATGTTGTTACACTATACAGGTGAGGAACAGCACAGAGATTACGTGACTTCCCTAAAACCAAACAGATCTTCAGTTTTAAGTGAATACTAAAATTGTGTAAAATTTAATTTTGCAATTTAGAAACTTTTAGCCTGTGGAATCCTTCTGCCACTTTTGCTGGCATAATTTATCTTCTTTCAGTTTCCTTAACATAGCTATCCTAAAATGGGTGGCATATAGGCAGCAAAGAATATTTACATTTGTCTGAATATCCAGGGATGCTTATAACTCCTTAAATGATGATTTCCCCTAAATGCTTTGCGTATAGGCATGTGAGCAGCAGTGACAGAGTGGGCAAGCCTTATCGTGGTGTAAAGCCGGTGTTCAGCATTGGGGATGAAGAAGAATACGATACAGGTGTGGTAATATACTCACACATAGACTCTTTCCTCAGTCCTCAGGAGTGATCATAGAGTCATCCTAGGAATAGCATACGACTTTTTCATAAGACAGCACAATAGCCAGGGAGTTCCTGCCTGGCAAATACAAGATCCTGAGTTCAATTTCCGGTGTCAAAAAAAACCCTAAAACTCACAGTAACCTTGGAGAGTTTGTGAGTTTCTGTGGAAACTTATGTTTTAGGTATCTTAAGTTGTGTTTATTACAAATCCAAAAGTGGGCTTTGGACATTAGGAATTCTCAGCTGAGATGTCTTAAGTGGATGATGTGAAGGTTATCAGTATAGAAGTTGTATTTAAATGCATATGTGTGAATTTAAATTCCTTTAATCATCCACTATGAGAATTGTGAGACTGGAGTTCAGGGAATTCCTAAATTCCAGAAACATCTGAAAAGGGTCTTTGAAACTGGAAGCAGTAGCCTAAAGGGCCACATGATGAGGATATACAAGATCTGTACAGAACTGATAACTCCAAATAGATATTCCTTTTTTGTGGATGAGGGAAGAGGATGTGGGCCATGAGAGAAACATGCAGGTTTCACTGTTACTTAATCTGGATACATGAGATTTCCTTGATCATTGTGTCTCTATATTTTGGAAGTGTTTATTTTTAAAAAGACAAAGAAAGGACACTTCTCAGTATTAACCCTAGAGACTGTAGTTCTTCTTTCTTAAATTTGAAAAACAAGGTTAACATGTTTTCTATTTTTGCATAAAATTTTTTCTGACTTATTCCTGGATCAATTTTATTTTATTTTTTTCCTTTTTAAGTATAGTTTTAGTGTTTTCACCTTACTTTCTTACCATAGACATGTTTCATAGTAACATTTTGGGCTCTAAGAAAATCTACTACTGGGGTTTGTAATTTTTCTTTTTTCTGGTTAGGAAACCTACCATTTTTAAAGTTGACAATGTTCACATTTAATACTTTCAATTCTTTGTAGATGAAATTGACAGTTCTTCAATGTCGGATGATGATAGAAAAGAGGTTGTCAATATTCAGACTTGGATAAACAAGCCAGACATCAAGCATCACTTTCCTTGTAAAGAAGTGAAAGAAAGTGGACATATGTTTTCTAGGTACCTTTAAAGATATCTTTAGAAGTATAATTGAATTTGTAGGAGTTAATCATGTAAAACTGAATTACAAAGACCTTTTATTTATCCAACTATAATAAGATAAACTTTTCTTCTGTCACCTTGTATTATGTCTTGATTTTTAAAATTATTTGTAATTTGTATTTTGAAAATAGTGCACTAAACACTTCTAAAATAATCTTCTAGATTTACTTGTTATTAACACCACTCCACCATTACATTTCTGTATGTGCATACATACACATGTACACCTATAGTTCTCTAACTATCCCAAGAAATTTTATAGATGTGACACATCACAACTGAATTCTTTAGCATAAATATCCCAAGAATAAGAACGTTCTTTATAACTCCAGTGCCATTACCCCAACTGATGTTTAAAAAATAAGTACACCTCAGCATATAGATTCTAGAGTTTTCAGGGCATCTCCAAATTATCTTTTATAGTCTGTTTCATTGTGGATCTAGAATCCAGTTGTAGTTCAAATGTTGCATTTGTTTGCCTCGATGTTCTCCCTCCCTGAATTGCAGTACTTTACCTTTCCCTCTCATTTGCTCTTTCTATTTATGATGTATAAATGCTTGAGTCCACACCAGTTGTCTTACAGATTATTCCATATTCTGCACTTGTCTGATTCTTGTGTTACTAATACTGTCTTTATTGTATTCTAACCCTATTATTATGTTAAGATGAGCTCAGATAGAAGGGGTGTGTTAATAATTCTGTGGTCATTTTATCTTTAGATCCAGTCACAGAACATATATAAAGTATATAAGGAAGCCCAACCATTACCTAGTGGTCTTTGATATTAGATAAAAGACCATGATGTGTTGATGCAGGACAGTTTTGAATATATGTAAAATTATTATTTTAATGCTTTATGTGTTGCATGTACAGAGTATTATGCCTTTTATATTTATGATAGTGAAACTTTAATTTTGCATATAATTAAATGAAAGTTAAATTTATTGCATAGTTGATAGTTTTTATACTAAAAGTAATTTCATTTAGAGATGAACATTTCTTATAGAATTAATGAAACAGCACCTCTTTTGAATTTAATTTAAAACATTTTGTCTTTTAATGCTCTTTTTTCTCTCTCAAGTCATCTGCTGGTTACTGCAACACATATGTACTGTTTAAGAGAGATTCTTTCACGGAAAGGATTGGCTTATATACAGTCACGACAAGCACTAAATTCTGTAGTTAAGATCACATCCAAAAAAAAGCATCCTGAGCTAATTACCTTCAAGTATGGAAATAGTAGTGCTTCAGGAATAGAAATCTTGGCTATTGAAAGGTAAGATGTTTCTTAGGATAATATCTGAATTACTGCAAGTCATTATTAAGCACATTTTGTTTTCTCTTATTTGGAGAATGGGTGGTAGAACAGGATACTTGAAACACTTGTACAGTATTCCTCAGTTTTTTTTCTCCCCAACCCTGAGTCTTATGTGGTTTCAGTAAGTGCCATAGTTAATTTCATAGCCCCCTCCTCCAGCCTATGCAGTACTGGCAATTGAACCTTTGCACTGAGCTACATCCCTTTTTCCCTCACTCCCTCTTCTTACATTCTTTCATTCTTTCTGATGGGGTCTCACTAACTTGTGAAGACTGGGCTTGCAGTTTTCATCTTTGCCTCAGCCTCCTCTTAGTAATCAGTACTACAGGCATGTACTATCATGCCCACCTTTGATTTCATAAACTTTGTAATACAATAGAGTCTATTCCAGTGTCGTACTAATGTTGGTTTGTAGTGAAATAAGAAATTTATCTTAGAATATAAGTCAGTGTTCTTATGTTTTCTTCATCAGAAAATTCTTTTGGGCTTGAGGAGGTAGCTCAGTAGTAAAGAATTTACTTGCATATGTAGAGCTGCAGGTTATATGTCCAATACTGAAAAAACAACAAAACAAAAAAACATCATTTTGACTGAAATCTCTGAAGAATGTGGTGATGTAATACAGGTTGAGCATCCCTGTCTGAAATTTCACATGCAAAATGTTCCAAAGTGCGAAATACTGTGAGTGCTGATGAGTTTCCACAAGTAGAAAATTCTTTATGGTGAAATTTTGTGTTATGCAATTTAATTTTTAAAATTTATTTATTTTAGTGTATTTAGTATGGGATTTACAGGGTCTCACTATACAGATCGAACTTACAGTGATCCTCCTGTTTGCAGCTGGGATTACAGGCGCATGCCGTCATACCAGATCTCAATCGCAGTCTCAGCATGCCCCAGGGGCAGGGCTGGAACGGCATGCTGGGAATTGAACCCAGTCCCTGCGAACCCTGGTCCCTGCATCTGCCTAAGCAGGCACTTTAATCTGCTGAGTTATATGACTGCACTAAATTTAAAATATTGTATAAAATTACTTTCATGCCATATGTCTAAGGCTTATATAAAATATAGATGATTTTTGTGTTCGGTCTTGGGTTCCATCATAAAAACATTTTGTTATGTATATGAAGAGACTGCATAATCAAAAATATTTAGAGGGCTGGGGAGATGGCTCAGGAGAATAAGTGCTTCCCTGGCAAGTGCAAGGGTCTGAGTTCAGTCCCTGGTTCTGGAAAAAAAATAAAATAAAATAAAATACTTATAGTTCTAAGCATTTTAGATAGTGGATACTCAGCATGTAGTTTACAGTCTGCTACAAACAGGCACTCCCCCCATCTCACTGAGTACTAGTAATAAAATAGACTGTCACAGTGCTATAAGCCACACTATCTTGAAATTAAGCTACTGTTATTCTGTACATCAGATTGTAAAACTCAGAGGTTGACTGATTTCCGAGAATTTTGACACTTAGCTTGTGATAGAGCCAAATATAGTGCTCATGATTTCTAATATGATTCATTTGTCTTGTATCAGTTAAGATCGTTCTTGTAGAGATTTTGTATTACAGTTCTAACTTATTTATGGGAGTTCTTAAAGTAATGTCTGACCAATTTTAATCAGTCTCATTTGGAAGAAATAGTTATTTTACCTCCATCTGGGTACTGACAGGCATTAGGTAGTGTCATAATTCTGCACTGTTGTATGTACCTCATGCAAAGGAAGTAATATCTGCCTTTTTAAAAATAAAAATCTTGACTGTAATAATAACATTATCCTATTTAAGAATATCTTTAATATAATGTATT
>PVKA01003885.1:0-104877 GCA_004027165.1 Ctenomys sociabilis
ACGCGCGGTCAGAGGACGCGTCCGACGGCGGCGGGCGCTGAGCGGCCCGGCCCGGGCATGGAGCGCGGGGCTGCCCAGCGTCCGCGCGCGTGGGGCGTGCCTCGTCCGAGCCCGCGGCGCACCTGAAGTTGCAGTGGGCGGGCGGCCCGAGGGGACCCGAGCGGCCGGCGCGCCGCCGATGAGCCTTCGCGCCAGCGGCCAGACACGGCGGTGGACAGAGCCCGAGCAGGCGGCGTCCGGGGGCCGATCCGGCGGAGAGCAGAGCCCGAGGCGCGGCGCGGCGCCGCTGCACGCCCGCACACGGTACCCAGAGCCTCGCACCGGCCTTCCCTCCCGCGTCCCTCTCCTTCCCCGTGCCACTCGCCCGCCGAGCGGCGAGAAAGTTGGAGCTAAGGGGTCGAGACCGCAGTCGCGGAGCCGCTCGTTCCCGGAGCGGAGTGCCTGCAGCGGGTGCCCAGAGCTCCCTTTCCTCGGCGCCCCTGGCCCGGCCCCCACGGCCGGACGCGCGGCAACTTTGCTTCCCGGGAACTCCAATTCCCTCTGCGGTGGCTGTTGGAGACACCGTTCTCTACGCGCGTAGCCGGGACTGCGACCTTTCGGGGGTTTCGCTGTGGGTGAACAAGAGGGGGTGTCTAGGTCTGGGCGGTGGTGGGGAATCTGGGGTAAACGGGGCTTTGGGCTTCAATCGGTCCCCCAATTTGGACCGTGGAGATGGGGTGTGGCGCACCTCCTCCGCAGGGTGGGCAGCAATGCTAGAAGGATCCAAGTCACGTAGCTCTCCTTGTCCCTCCTCATCTTCTCGTGCCCATTGGAAACCGTAGGGTACTCCCGCAACCAACCCAGTCCTGCCCGGTTGCTGGAAGACGCGTCTCTTACAGCGTTGGCAGCCTTGTGTGGCTCACGCTGCGTTTCCTGGCCCGGGGCTGGTGCTACGGACTTCGTGCGCCGTCCCCAGGGGCTCGCCCCGGGAGTGCTACCCCTTGCCCCAGCAGATCAGCCCGGGACGCCTACAGAGCTCGCGTGTACAGGGTGGTGGTGGACAGCCGGCGAGCACTCGTTGCCTCATTTTATGGAATAGGCACCTAGGGCCATGAATGTGCCTTCCTGTGGGAGCTGAAAGATCTGTGCCCTCACTGCCAGCCGCCACCACTGCCCCCCTGCGACCCCAACCCTGGCGCCACCAGGCCCCCTGAGAGGATTTCTCCTTTCCAGGGTTGTAACATGTCCCCACCTCTCCAATAAATACGGAAAGCAGTACCCTTCATGAGCATGGTTTGCACTCTGGACCAGAGCTGACACTGGCCTTAACCTTCCAGCTGGAACAAGTGCCCCTGCCCCAATCCGGATTTTGAGATAAACTAGAGGGACACACGAGGATTGTGCAGGTGCGGTGTTCCTGTGTTGCGCACATATATATTTTCTGGGTGGAGTCAGATCCTTGGCTAGGGAAGAATTAGGCTGTGGGATGGGGAGGCTTTGAAGAACCTGTGTGGGGCTAGGAACAAGGTGATGGTGACTCGCTACACTAGGGGAGAGCAGGCTTGAATTAATGCTTGGTTTCCAGAGCAGGGTAAGCGGCTATGGTCAGCACTGTGGGGATGGGAATGCCAGGTGTCACTCATCCTGCCTGCGGAGAAGGGGCTGGGAAGAAGGCCTTCGCCTGGGGAGTACCTTTACTATGTGTTGATTACCAGGGCTGAGGAGGGTAGGAAGCCATCCATGGCAGAGAGCGAGAGTACACTGCTGGCTGCAAGGTGGCACTAGAGAAGTGACTGGTGTGAGCCCCACAGCGCCTGGCCTTTGCTGGGTGCCACGCACATGTCTGGTGGGGCCTTCCTGAGCTCTAATGGGCTGGATTGGAAGGTTAAGTTGGCACATGGCCTTGGTTGTGTCCCTCAGGTCTTCACCGCAAAAGCCTCTTTACCTGTCATTTCACCATTTGAGGTTTATTTTTTGAGCTCACTGTTTTAAAGGACATCTTTTCTGATGTGCTGTTTTAAAAATACACCCTTTTCTGGGAGGTGAGGTCCAGTGGAACCTGACTGCTCTGAGCATGGCCTGTGGTCCTGCAGTTTCCACATCAACAGCGATCTGGACCTTTGGGCCCCACCTAGACAACCCCCACCCCCACCCCAAGTCAGAGTCTAAATCCAATAGGCATCCAGGCTGTGGTGCATGACACCTTCTAGGTGAGCTTTGCACACGGCCTCTTGGTGCAGTGTTGACAGGGTTGGCAGTGGGCACCAGCACAGGGATGAGCACCAATGAAACTTCTTTCCTCGGACATTTGTGCTAGGGTTGGTTTTGCTCTGCATTACCTGCCCCTTCAGGCTGTGTCCTGCTAATGCTACGAGGATGTCTGAGTTTGACAAGCCATTACAAAGATTCAGGGGTCAGCTCATCTTCCTGCATAGCTGACACAGAGGTATGGGTGGAGGGGTGGAGTTCTGGAAGCTGGATGTGCTGGCTCTACCTCCAGGTACCTGGCTCAGGTACCCAGCCTTGCCAGAAATGCCTTGTCTTTCCTAAGGGAGCCTCCGCCAGAAGGAGGGCAGCCCTGCTAGCACACGTGGATTGGCCTGGGCTTAGGCCTTACAAGCGTAGTGCTAAGGTAGAAGCCTTCTTTCGTAGGTCTGAAAATCAGAGGTTCAAAAATACTGGTATTAATAGTCTGACAGTTTTCTTAAACCTTAGGTTTTAAAAAAAGATTCAGTGTTCTATTGCATAAAGATGGTTTTATTTATTTATTTATTTGTGTTTATTCCTATTTTAGGGAAGAGTCTCCAGGGTGTTTAGGGTCTCACTTCTAGATCGGTCTTGTAGTGATCCTCCTGCTTACAGCTTCCCAAGAACTAGGATTACAGGCGTGTACCACCACACCCAGTCTCAGTTACTGTCTCAGTGCACTCCAGGGGCGGGGCAGGCATGGCAGGCCTGGGGACTGAATCCCTGGCCCCTACGCCTGCTTGCAGGTGCTTTAATCTGCTGAACTATTTGGCCGGCCCTAAGGTGGTTTTAAAAATGAACTGAATTGCCTTTGAATTCATTGTTTCTTATTCAGTGACCTTAAAAATTCATTTTTGTTTCATTTTGAGGGCCTCCACCTACCTCCCTTGTGCTGGGGATTGAATCCAAGGTCTTGTGCATACTAGCAAGCACTTTACCACAGAGCTACATCTGTAGCCCCATGGTCTGAGCCTTGATCTGGGTTCCTTGTGGCTTTGGGGGAATTCTGTATGTCCCTGAGTCAGTGAGCAGGCGAGACTGGATGGATAAGGATATGTGACTTTGGGATGGGAATATGCACTTGTTTTTTGTTTTACTTATTTATTTTTTATATATATTTGGTACAGGGTATCACTACTCAGATAAGACTTGTAGTGGTCCTCCTGTTTTTAACCTCTCCAGTACTGGGATCACAGGTGTGCACCACCACGCCCAGTCTTGGTAGCCAGAGGTGGGGCCAGAGTGGCATGTAGTGCCAGGGATTGAATCCCAGTCTCTGTGTTTGCCTAAGCAGGTGCTTAGTCCACTGAGCTATCTTGTCAGCCCTGGGAGTACACACTTGGCCTGCAGTGGAAAGGAAATGGGACTGGATTGAGAAGAATCCCTCTGCAGGAAATGTGGTAGTGACACTACGTGGAGCCTGCGCCTCCAGGAAGCCTTCCTGAGCTTGCAGTGCCTCCCTTCCTCAATGTCCCTTCCTGCATGCTTTGCCTTCCCTGTATTGCCCCGGCCGCTCACTGTGCTGTGATTTCCCCCAGCACTCCAGCTTTACCCCTTTGCTCCTTGCTGCCCCGAGCCGCCACCTTTTGGGGGTTTGCGCTCCTCTCTCTGCCCTGGCCAACTGGGCTTCTCGGCCTCCTCCAGCCCTGACACACCAAGTGTTTGCTGTGCCTGTGGCAGTTTCAACTGTTTGTGTTGGTTACTGTCAAGGTGGTGGCTTGGGCCCACACTGCTGTGCTTGGGTCCCAGGCACCCGCTCCTGGGGTTGAGGTCACAAGCTGAGGTGCAGGGATGTGGAGAAAAGTAAGGTGAGGCCAGGCGGGTCACAGGGAGAGGCTGGCACGCGGGCTGCAGAGTGCTGGCGCACAGCAAGGGCCACTGTGGGCAGCACCCACCTGGGTGGGAGACTGCAGAATGAGCATCACCCCCAGGAGTGTCTGAGCTGGGGCAGGAGGGGTGCTTCTGCTGTGCTGGAAATTTCTGTAACTTGATCTAGATGTCTACAGTGGCGAACGGTCATTTTTGCAAAGGAGGCAATTCGGAAAACATTAGAACAGCTATGGGCCCAATTTGTTGGGATTCAGTATGCAAAATAGTTTTATAGAGTCCTTGTCAGGCAGAAAATGCATATTCTCACCAACCCTTCTGTCATTGAGAAAATGGCCTGGCTGTGTATTTAAGAAGTAGCCACATGGAGATCTCTTTTCTAGTCTTTCACTGTGAAATGGGATCTGGCCCTGCCATGGGAGGCAGGGAAGGCTACCAGGGCTGGTGCTGCTGGGGAGGCACCGGGATATGGGCTTTGGGGCTGTGCTCTTTCTGCTCCGTCTGGCTAAGATAGGGAAAGGCTGCCTGGCCGGCTCTCTGTATTGTCAAGGAGGAGCGGAGATGTGACCTGCGCTCAGCTGGGTCTGCAGGCTGTGTTGCTGAGGATGACACAGAGCTCCGCCTCGGCATTTTTTTTTTTTTTTTTTTGGGACAGGGTCTCACCATGCAGTTGGGGCTGGTCTTGTGCTCACTTTTGTAATTTGCATGCTGGTCTCAAACTTGCAGCAATCCTTGGGAGATTGAGACAGGAGGACCTTTGTGAGTTTGAGACCAACCTGGGGGCTACAAAAGTGAGCACCATGGTTCCAGGGCCTGCACGGCATGTGGGGCTAGGGATTGAACTCAGGTCCTTGCGCTTGCCAGCTAGGTGGTTAGGTCTCTGAGCTAGTTCCCCAGCCCCCAGCATTCATATTTTTTACTTTTCTTTCTTTTTTCCCATTGCTGGAGTTGAACTCAGGGAGTGCTGAGCTATACCCCCAGCCCCTTTTATAATTTTTACTTTGAGACCGAGTCTTGCTGAATTACTCAGGCTGGCCTTGAATAATTCAGGCCTCAACCACTTTCTCAAGCAGCTGGGATGACATTACCACATCTGGTTATATATATATATGTATATATATATTTTAATGTATTCTAAAATCTTACCCACTGCCAGCAATTCCTATGATCATAACTCAACCCTCTTGCGATTTTTTAAATAAGAAAACTCAAGAGACAGCCAGCCTGTGGGCCAATTCTCACACCTTTGAGCTCCGGGCCTGAGGTCTGGTGCACACCTTTGCTCAGCTTTTGGTTTTCTTGTCTGTAGCATGGGAATACTTTTCGTTCACCTGTGGCTTGCTGTGGATAGAAAGTGCAAAGCCTCGCGCGTGGCACACGTGCCGAGTGCGGCAGCTTTGAATGCTCTGTTTGACCCAGTCATGTGTGAAGCACGTTGTAGTCTAGCCGAGAAGTGAACTCTTGTTTTCAGAGCTTGAGGATCAGGAGCAGCGATGGCAAACCCTTTAGAGCTTTCAGGGTTAACAAACGGCTGGCTGCCGGTGACGTGTGTGTCGTGGGCTCGCCACACTGAATCTATGAGGTCATAAAGTGCTTTTTGCCAGAAAAATGTATGTGTGTGTGTGTGTATAACACATCTGTCTGTACAGTGTTGTGGTTTTTCTTTTTTTTTAAATTCATTTATTTATCACAGTGTCGCTAAACATCACGGATTCTTTTCTTGCGGGGGTGGGGGGGTCAGCTCAGGCCGCCCTGGGGGGAGGGGATGTGGTGCTGGGGATCGAACCGCGGTCCCTGAGAGGCGCTTTAGACCGCTGAGCTATCTTGCCAGCCCTGGTTTTTCATTTGTAATCACCTTCTAATAACATTTAAAAATCCAGCAGTCTCACCTAAAAATCTAAACTTTGGGTATCTCTAGAATCGGCAGCATTGGGTCCAGCGTCCCAGTCAGCAGTTGTTGGTTGGAGCTCGTTTGCAGCTGTCTCTTCTATTTTATTTCACTTTTTAAAAGATGCCCTCTTTAATGGAGGGATCTATGCATATAATGAGAGAAAGAGCCCTAAATCTAAGCGGTGGACTTTCATGTATGGGCGAACCTCTGTGGCCCCGGGTGGTGACGTAGAACACTTGAGATCCTTGCAGGCTCCCTCCTGCCCTCACAGGCTGATGTAACTCGCCTCAGAATGAACCCACTTTGCTCTGGCTCTGTCATGCGTTCCTCTTGCCTGCTGCCCCTTTCAGATTTATTCAGCCTGCTGCTGCTCCAGTCGCCCACAGACCCAGCCATTGTGGACCGCCTCCTCTTCCTCCCTCCCAGCCCCTTCAGCTATGTGTGCTGTGAGTCTGTTCAAGGACTGGAGAATTCTGCAGAGCAGTTAGGCCAGTGATAGCGAAATCCTGAGAGCTTTCAATGATACCAACAGCCCGTGTGCTTGCATGCCATAAGTTTGTCTCCACTGAGTGAGGCGTACCATTTTACCAGCAGTGGGGAAACTGAGGCCCAGAAGGGGGTCATGAGCCCGCTAAGGGCTTCAGAGGCATCAGGGCCTGGGTGGTGGCCAGGCAAGGATGGAGCCTTGTTGTTTCTGTCCCAGCATGCCCCCTGCCCCGGACCTGGCCCTGGACCTGCTCCTAGGAGTTCCAGCACATTGGTCAGCCTGAGAGGGAGGGAAGCCCATGGCCTGTCCTCCTGGGTGTACCTCTGCCTCCAGACTGGCAGTTAGCTGTGCTGCTTCCTCCTTAAAGAGCCTTTTCCATTTGGAGCACACCTGAGATGCTGTTTGTGACAAGGGCCCACAGCACCTTGATTTTGTCTGTTTTTGAAAGGAGGCTATAATTTGGGAGCCAGTGAAAGCGAAGGGGGAGGGGAAGTGCAGGAAGAGCAGGCAGGGCAGGGGGGGAGGGAACAGAAGGAACCCCAGACCACCTGGGGATCCGTCTGCTAGTCTGCTCCTCTGCTCTCAGTCCTGTCTCCTGGATGTTGGCCTTCCCTGGCCTCCCAGGGCTGAGGAACGCTGAGTTGGGTGTACTGAGTTCCCTTCAAGGAGTGCCTTTTGTCTTATCCCACTTCTCTGCAGAGAAAGGCTTCAGCCATCCTGCCTGGGCTCCCCCAGGCCTCCCTTCTCCTCCAGCCCCTAGCTCCCTTCTGCTCTGAGCTTTTCTGCCTGATGAGGAAGCTGTCCTTGTCGCTATTCCCTGGGGCCAGCTTTGTACTGGTATCATTTCCACACCCCTGCCCCTATGCAGCGTCTGGGGCCAGGCTGCTTCTGGAAGGCCAGCGCTCACGCAGCAGTGCGGGCAGCCTCCAGCCCAGCCCTGTTTGTGCTCCAGGCCCCATCCCCGCAGTCGGGCCACCCCCCCTATCCAGACCAAGCAGACCCCAGCCCTTACCTCTGCCTGGGCTCATAGTGAGCACCTATAGCACTATGGCTGGATGGAAAATAGTGCAAACCATAGGCATGGTTTTAAATTTCCTAGTAGACACTTTAAAAAAATTTAAAAGGAAAAATTGACATTAGTTTTGCTATTTGTTACTACCATTTTAACATGTAACCAGTATAGCAAGTTATCGATGTTTTGCTTTTGTAAGGTTCTGTGGAGCTGGTGGGTATCTGCACTGATGGCACAGCCCAGTGTGGCCTCAGTGTGCTCTCCGGCTTGGTGCGAAGCAGGTCCATCTACGAAGCACCTTCCAAGAACACTTAGGTGCGCGGGCCGTGGGTGTTGGCGGCCGCTGTATCGGATCAGAGGAGGCAGACGTGAGGGTGAGAAAACGGGGGGTCAGGGTGCTCGGAGGAGTCTGGGAGGCCAGGGAGGCTGAGAAGAGGAGGTCCATCCCATGGACCCCCACTCGGAGCCCTGTCTTTCTCCTGGTAGGAGGGGCTGCTGGGGCCTGGAGGTCCTCACGGGCCAGTGCCCGGGACTGAAAAGTGTGAGATTCCTTCAATGTCTGGCCTCCCCTGGGACTGGGGACCCACGTGCCAGCAGCTGAGCGAACCACGCTTGCACAGCTGTCTAAAGGGGCTGACGCTGCCACCGCTTTGCCTCTGTTGCTAACCGGGCAGCAGAGCCACCTTCAGGCTGTTGGACTCTTTGACTTTTTTTTTTTTTTTTGTGGAATTTGAGATTGAACCCAGGCCCTTGTGCTTGCTGGGGAAGCGCTTATTCCACTGAGCCATCTCCCTGGCCCCTGGACTCTGATTCTTCAAAGGAATCTAGAAGGTCTGACTTAAAAAGAAAAAAAAAAAAAAAAAAAAAAAATCCCTAGTCCAAATGTTAGCAACTAGCTCGTCTAGCAAATACTTCCCGAGTCCTTGCCATGGGTCAGCCTCTGGGCCAGCCCTATATACATGGTGGCCTCTGCCCTCATGGAACAGATTTCATAGGGAAAGCCCCTTAGGTGCATGTGGCCATGGGGGGCCAGCTGATGGCCTCCACAGAACTTAGGATCAGCACTGACACAGTGATAAGGAGAAGCTCTATGAAGTGCTTGCCATGTGCCAGGCTAACACACCTCATTCTTTTCTTGTAATGACCCTGGGACAGTGACTGTGAACCTTTTAGAGCTTTCAATGATACAGACAGCCCATTGTGGCAGGCATGCCACAGGCTAGCCACCACTGCCCTAGAACAAAGGTCTGATGCCACTGATATTCTACAGATGGGAAATGGGAGGCACAGAGAGGTTTAGCACTGAGCCCAGACTTACGCAGCTCTCGGCTGGCGGGATGGGCGCAAACCAGCCGTGGGCTGCCTCTTAGTCATTACTGTTCTACGCTGAGAGGAAGTCCAAGCCCAGCCCTGGGCTGTGCACAAAAAAACCCCTCAGGAAGGACAAAAGACTCACCTGGGGCCTCTGGAAGGGCAGTGCCAGGGCTGGGCAAGCTGGGCCTGCTTCTGGGTCAGCACCTCTTGCGGCCCACCCGGAGGAGACCACACACTCACCTGGCCCTCCACTCCCAGCCAAGCTCCAGCTCCGCCCCATCTTTTGGACACGGGGCTTGTGTGCCCTGGGTGCTGTCATTTAGTGCCAGCCCCACTTGTCCCCGCTGCTGGGGACGAGCTGCCTCGGTGTTGCTGGCAATGTGTTGGTCCTAACCTGGCCTCAAGCTGGGCTCAGGGTGCTTGGCCCAAGCCCCCTGCCCAGGAGCCCCACTCTTGGCGTGGTACTGTGTTGGTGTGTGCAGGGTAGCCATGAGGAAGCGACACTGCGTGAGCAGCAGGAGTGTGAGCACCGTAGGTGTAGGCCGAAGTGCTTGAGCTTCACAGAGCTCTGCTTTTTCTCATCTGTGAAATAGAAAATTAAAAAATAAAAAACCCTTCAAGTGATCAACCTATTTATTTTGGGAATTGGGAGCTCTCATGAGACATGAGGAAGTACTTAGCGAAATCAATTGCGGCATATGTAAATCATGGTGAATAAATGTCATATTTATTAGTTATCTCACTAGAAATGAATTTGATTCTGTGGCATTCACATAGTATATGTAGGTTAAGGTTTAAATAACAGCAATTTTCAAACCCAAATAACAATATCTTTTTCTTTTTGCCAGTGCTGGGGATTGAACCCAGGGTCTTCACCCTGAACTATATCTCTGACCTTTTAAAGTTTTTTTTTTTTTTTTTAGTGTTGAAATAGTGTCTCACTCAACTGTTAAGTTGTCCAGGCAGGGGTTTATCTTATTGTGCCCTTGCGTGGGCCTCCCGGAGGAGCAGTTTGTCACTCTGGATGGCCGTCTGTCAGCTCGACATCTGAGTCAACAAATATTAAGCAGCTATTGTTTGTGGAACCCAAGACACTCCTGAACCTTCTCTTCCTTGAGCTCTTGCACTTCCTCAGAGAAGCAATTTGGGACAGTGAGATCAGTGCGTGCGTGAGTGCGTGTGTGCGTGTGTGAGCACGCCTGTGGGCCTGTGTACGTGTAAAGAGAGAAAGTGCTGAAGCTCCCCTGGAGGTTTCAACACCTATCAGCCAGGGTCTCCTGTGTTTGCCCTTCCTCACTGATCCCAAGGTCGTCCTCTCCATCACCTGAAGGGCCACCAGGAGTCAGCTAGGGGTGGCCACAACCTGGGGGCGTGGTACGAAGTGAGGGGGCTGTTGCAGTGCCAGTGCTGACCTGCCAGCCGGAAACTGGAGCTCAGGCCGGAAGAAGGGAGCGCATGAATAATACAGCGGGAGGGAGGCTGATAACTAGGTGACCTCCTTGCATTGCGCCTGCCTGCGTTTTCACAGCTTCTCCTGAGCCAAGTGGGCCCAGGCGTGGGGGTCAGTGGTTAGGGCAGAGGGAATGAATGGGAAAGGCCCAGTGGAGAGGCTGCTTCTCCGTTTCCCTTTCTGCGTTCCTTTGTGTGGTCCGTTGGGGGCTCTGAGTCCTGGCCGCTCCCTCCCTCAGTCTCTGCCATTGAGCCAGGAGGGCTGGTCAATGTGTGCTTGCCACGTATGTGTGTGTTGTCTGGCTGTGTGCACTGACTATGAAAGGTCCTTCTCCTGTGGCCTGGTTTGCAGCTCTGCTGACCAAACCCACCCCAGGGCTGGTCTCTTACACAGCTGTGCTGTGTTACCTCTGCCAAGGTTGTTCCCTCTCTGGGCTATTTCTGGGTGCCATGAAAAAAAAAAAGGCTGTTGGGCAGGACTGTACATCTCCAGAGACTTTGACTTGAGATAAAGGGGTACTGTCTGATGTCAGGGGGGACAGGATACCTGGTTTCCCTTCTGATGCTACGGGGCCCATCCTTTCTAGTATCTGTCCCTGGAATTTTGGCTGTACCTGTCCGGATCTGTTACAGAGCAGCTACTCAGGCTCCAAACCTCTCAGGTAGCCAGAGAAGTCCCTGGATCAGATGAATGCCTCTCACAGGGCAGTGAGCTCACACCCATTAAAAGCAGGGTGGCTGGGTTCCTGGAGGCTGAGACAGGAGGATTGTGATGAACTTGAGGCCAGCCTGGGCTACATAGAGAAACCATGTGTCACGGTTTGGAGCTTTTGTAAAGTGAACAGTACAATGCAGGACACTTAGTTATAAGATTATTCTATAAAGAATCATATACAAAGAATGCCAGAATCCTGTCCACACACTAAACACTAAAGAATCCAGCTGAGGGCCTGGGTCCTAGTATCCCACATGGTCCAGCCGAAGAGCTCATAATAATGCCTCCCACAAGCCCAGCTGGACAGTGTCTCATGCAGGCCCGTTTCATGGGTCTGTGCTGAGAAGGCCCAAAGGGCAGGCAGGGGTGGAAGCTAGAAAGTCTGTGCCGTGGGATCAAAGATCTGTGCCAGCAGACTGAGGGATCTGAATTAGGGCCAAGAACCAGAGCTCCCCCCAAAAGTACCACAGCCATCCTCAGGGACAGTGAGGTCCCCAGTTCCTCAGATAATGAGGCAAGCTGGGTTTCCATGAGGAAAGCCAACAGGACCAGCTTCTCCAAGGAGGCTGAGCTCTGCACCACTTCTCCTCTGGAGCCAAGAAGTGATGCTCAAGGTGAGGACCAGAGCTCCTCAAAGTGAACTGTAGCCGTTCTCCAGGACAGCCAGCACGACAAGCTCCTCCAGCAGAGGAGCCCAAGGATACCAGCCGCTTCCAGCAGCTTCTCCAGCAGCGTCCCTAACAGCTTCCCAGCGGCTTCTCTAGTTCTGCCTCTTACGCAGCCGGCAGCACCCTCAGGTGGGCCTTCTGCACCCAGTACTGCGATGGCCCAGTGGTTCAGTGCAGCTGGGTGTAGCAAGTCAACCATCAGCTGGCATCCACCACAACCTGTCTCAAAAAAAAAGAAAAGGAAAAAAGAGCAAGGCAGAGCCAGGGGCGATGACACATGCCAGTAATCTCAACATTTGGGAGGCTGTGCGGCGTTGTGAGATCCTGTCTTAAACCAAAACAGAGCAGGACAAAAAAATTCAGGGAAGGTAAGATGGGACTGCAGCAGAAAGGGTCCTAGGTAGGTCCCTGAGAAGGAATTGGTTCTACAGTGCGTCCCTGAGGGCCGAGTCTGGCTTTACCTTCCAGGGGGCTGTTTCCTGATCTGAGGCCAAAGAGGTGGGGGGAGTGGCGATGGGGGGTGAGGAGTGGGGGTGGAATGGACTCAGTGAGAGGGAGAGGGGCCTGGTGTCCTTTGGCCTGTGTCCAGATCCTCTCCTGAGGAGCTCCAAGGCCCTCAGCAGGATTGGACAGGGTAGCCCACACTGCAGCCCCACCCAGGGCAGAGCCCATTGCTGCCCTTCAGCCTCCGGACTGGGTCTTCAGGAGGTTACTCACCGTGCAGACACTGTAGATACTCACAGGCATGCTGGGCCGGATACTGTTGCCTGCTATGAGTGACACTCAGAGAATGTGTCTGGCTCTGAAGCCAGATCCCCCAAACCCCCAACCTAGCCCTTCCTCCAGAGAGCTGTGTGGCCTCAGGTGATGTAATGGAAGTACTGTAGGTCTTCAGTTTTCTTCTGATTTGGCGTCTGGAACTAGCAGTCCCAACTCAGAGCCTTCCTGGGAGGGTCAGATGAGCTAGCGTGCATGAAATGCTTAGAGAAGTGCCTGCCACATAGTAAACGTTCGGCGTGTGCCATATTTATTATGATGCCACCGTGAGTCACAGCGCCCTTATGCCTTTATTCTGGGAGCTCACAGACCTGCAGGCTGCCTGGGGCGCAGGAGTCACTGTCACACCTATGAGAAAGACCACGTGGGTCCAAAAGGGGGCAGCCCTGCAAGGCTTTTGGGGGTGCCTGGCCACGACACTGGCTCCTTCTGTCCACCAGCTCTGTGTCTCACACTGTAGGGAAGGGAGGAAGCTGGACAGGCGGTGGGTCAGCAACAGTGGTGCTGGTGTCCAGACAGCTGGCGCTTTGCTGCCAGCTCTTTCATGGAAATGTAATGGGCAGAGCGTACAGACCCTGTGTGCACAGCCTGAGGTCCCACCAGGTGACCGCCCCCATGTGAATGCTACCCAGACTAGGAGAAGGCCGTGACTCAGTGCCATTTCCTGTCACTATTCCTCCAGGGTCAGTCCTTCTGTCCTAGTTCCTAATGCCAGAGATCCAGTGTGCTTAGATGTGTATTTGTTTATTTTACTGTTATTATTCTTCGTGGTGCTAGGGATTGAACTCAAGGCTTTGCACATCCCAGGCAAGAGTTCTACTGTTGAGCTGCAGCCCCAGCCTGTTTGTTTATTATTTACTGGGACAGGCTTTTATTATGTAGCCCAGGCTGTCATTGAACTTGTAGCGAACCTCTTGCTTCAGCCTCCCTGGTGCTGGGTTTATAGGCTCTATTTATTTATTTTTATGGTGCTGGGAGTGAACTCAGGGATCTGTACCTGCTAGGCTTGTGCTCTATCACTGAGTTACACTCCCACTATTGTTTTTAAATTTGTATAAGTTGAATCAGGCGGTGTGCTGTCTTTGTTATTGTTTTCTTCCTTCATCTTGTTGATGAGATTTGTCCTTGTGTGCAGGTAACACTTGTGCTGTAGTTACCCGGTCTCCTGTTGACGGGTGCGTGGGTTGCTTCCGGGCGAGCTAGGCTGTGGTGAGCATTCACCTGTGGGCCTGTCTCTTGGTGCAGCCAACTTGAGATCCCACTGTCCTGGCTTGAGGACAAGCTTCATGGCTTTAGTGTGACAGCTTTGCGTATGTCATCATGGCAGCTGGCAGGGTGACTTGTCTAGCGTTCTTTCAGGATCTGTTTATTTGGGGCTCTGTGCATTTCCATATAAATAATAGAATCAGCTTTTGAAATTCTACAAAAATCCCGCTGAGATTTTGATTGAGACTGCATCAAAAATATGTCCATCAATGGGAAGAAAATTGATATCTTTACAATATTGAGTTTTCCAATCCATGAACAAGACATACACCTCCATTTATCCAGGGCTTAATAAATTTTTTTCAGAAATGTTTTAGTTTCCCGTGTAGCAGTTTCATACTTCTTTGATCAGATTTCCTGTCTTTTTTTGTCTTTTTGAGACAGGGTCTCACTATACAGTTCAGGCTGGCCTTGAGCTCACTTTGTACCCCAGGTTGGTCTCAAACTCTCAATGATCCTCCTGCCTCAGCCTCCCAAGTGCTGGAATTACAGTTGTGCACCACTATGCCCAGCTTGTGTATTTTTTCATACTACTGTGACATTTAATTTTTCTTATTTGTAATTATTTGTTATATAGGAATATGATTGATTATGTAATATATTGTTATATATCCTACAACCTTTGTTAAATTTAGTGGTTTTGATAATTTACCCATAGAAATTTTTGGTTTTTAAGCCGGGCGTGGTGGCGCATGCCTGTAATCCCAGCACTCAGGAGGCTGAGGCAGGAGGATTGTTGTGAATTCGAGACCAGCCTGAGCTACAAAGTGAGCTCGAGGCCAGCCTGAACTGCATAGTGAGACCCTGTCTCAAAAAGACAAAAAAAAAAAAAAAAAGAAATTTTTGGTTTTTAAACATGCATGACTGTATTTTCTATAAATGTCAAGTTTTATTATCTTCTTTTTAAAAAAGGCACACAGTTTTTCTTGTCTTGTTACAATGGCAAGGATTTCAAACATTATATTGTGTTGACCATGGCATCCTTATTTTGATTCTGGGATCAAAAGAGAAAGCTTTCAGTATTTTGTTAGTAAGTATGATATTTGTTGTGGATTTTTGTAGATAGCGTTTATCAAAAAAAAAATTTTTTTTTAATGTATTTGGTTGTTTCAGGGTCTCACTTCGCAGCTTGGACTCATGGTGATCCTCCTGCTTTCGGCCTTCCCAGTGCTAGGATTACAGGCGTGTGCCACCACGCCCAGACCCTGGCCAGCTCAGCCCACCCTAGGAGGGGGGTGGCACAAGGGTGGTGCTAGGGACCGAACCATGGTCCCTGTGCTTGCTTAAGCCTGACTACACAGGTGCTTTAGTCCGCTGAGCTATCTTGCCAGCCCTCATTTATCAAATCATAAAATGTTTCTTCTAGTACTTCCCTGAAAATTGTAGTAAAACACAAGTTTGCCATTTAAACTCTTCTGAAGTATGCATTTCTGTCACGGTACATATACTCAAAACAGCCACCATTTTTTGTTCTTCAATACTTTTTCATCATTCGTAACAAAAACTCTACCTTTTAAAAAATAACCCCCACCATCTCATAACCTGTATATTATTTTTTGTCACTGTGAATTTGCCTATTTTGTGTATCTTGTGTAAATGGAGTCTTACGATATTTGTCCTCTTGTGTCTGGCTTTTTAATTATTATGTTTTTTGTATTTAGCACAGTCTCACTATGTGCCTCTGTCTCGTAGTGGTCCTGCTGTTTCCAGCCTCCCCAGCTCTGGGATTTCAGGCATGTGCCACCACGCCCGGTCTCGGTGGCTGGCTCAGTGGGTCCAGGGGTAGGCCTGGCGCAGCATGTAGTCCTGGGGATCAAACCCCAGTCCCTGCCCTTGCCTGAGCAGGCACCTAATCTGCTGAACTATCTTGCCAGCCCGTACCTGGCTTTTTTTTTAACTTAGCATAATGTTTTCAGGATTCATCAATGTACCAGGTATAAAAATGTCACTCCTCGTCATGGCTGAGTAGTGTTTTATTTATCGTATGGATGCACTGCGTGGCACTTATCTGTCTGGGGCACGTGTTGGTGGACATCTGGGTGCTGCCACCCCCCAGCCGCTGTGGCCAGCGGTGTTGCCTCTGGTTCCTCTCTGACTGCACTGAGCGTGTACACCTAGGAGTGGACATGCGTGGGAGCGGGATAATGTTGGGCTGAACTTTGGGAGGAACTGCCACTCTGGCTCCCGCGGCACCTGCAGGTGAAGCACTTTATATTCCTGCCAGCACCAGCGTGTACAGGCATGACAGCTCTACAGCCTGGCCAACACTTGACTCTGCTCGGCCTGGTGGCTTGGGACGTTAAGCGTGTTTTGTGTGTCCGTGGAAATTTCTGCCCAGGTCTTTTGCCTGAATTTGAATTGGGTTCTCTGCTTCTGCTGTTGAGTCAGTAGAATTCTTTATGTATTCTAAGTGTTACTCCTTTATCAGCTATATGGTTTACAAGTATCTCCCCCATTCTGTATAAATCCTTTTTTGTTCTGTATATAGTGTCCTTTGATACAAAAAGATTTTTAATTTTAATGAAGTCCAAGCGTCTTTTTTGTTGTTATTGTTCCCCATGCTTTTACATTTATATCTAAGAAATCATTACTATATCCAGTAATGTAAAGATTTCTTTACATATTTTCTTTTAAGAAGCTTATAGTTTTAGTTGTTAAATTTTAGATCTTTGCTCTATTTTGAGTTAATTTTTGTGTATGGTGTAAGGTAAGATTCCAACTTCATTCTTTTTTTTTTGGGCAGAGCCGGGGATTGAACTCAGGCACTTGCACTTGTCAGGGAAGTGCTTATTCCACTGAGCCATCTCCCTGACCCTCCAACTTCATTCTTTTAGAAGTAGATACAGTTTTCTTAGGCTCGTATGTTGAAGACTGTCCTTCTGCCACTGAATTGTCCTGATACCCATTTTGAAAATCAGTCGACCCTACATGCAGTGGCTTATTTCTGGGCTTTGTGTTTTGTTCCATTGGTGTATGGATTTTTTCTTATGTCATTATTGATTACTGTATCCATGTATTAAGTTTTTTTTTAATGTATTTAGGACAAGGTCTACAAGATCTCACTACATAGATCAGACTTGGAGTGATTCTGTTTTCATCCTCCCAAGCGCTGGGGTTATAGTGTGCCCAGTCTCAATCACTGTCACGGTGTACTCCCGGGGTAGGGCTGGCACTGCACACTGGGAATCAAACACCAATAGCTGCGCTTTGCCAAAAACGGCGTTTTCATCTGCTGAGCTATCTGACCGGCCCTTTGTATTACTTTTTTTTTTTTTTTTTTTAAGGGCAGGTGTGGGGATCTAACTCGGTATCCAGCACCTGGATCCATGACATTTGCATAAACATTTGCATAAGCAGGAGATTAAACAATTCAGCTAACCAGCAAGCCCCTCTATATTAAGCTTTAAAATCAGAAAGTATGGAGTCTTCCAACTGTATCATCTCTCTCCCAAGACTGTTGTGGCTGTTTGGGGGTACTCTGAGCTTTTATTTATTTATTTTTTATGAGCAGAATGTATTTATTGAGCGAAAGAGAGCTCCTATCCGATAGAGGGACAGGATGGGGGCCCGAGCAGGTTGTCCCCATGAGCTTTTATATAAAATCCTAAGATTGATTTTTCTATTTCTCTGAAAAACACTGTTGGACTGTTGATAGGACTGCATTAAGTCTGTGGACTGGATTAAATGTCTGGGGTAGTTTGGGCAGTATTTTATCTGAACAATAGTAGAATCCTAACAATATTAAGTTTTATAATCCATGAACATAGGATATCTTTTCACTTACTTATGTGTTTAATTTCTTTTAGCAACACTTCGGCACCGTCAGTACAAAGTTATTTGTTTTCTTGACTGAATTTATTCCCAAGCATTTTGTGGATGTTATTGTAAAAATAATTATCCCCCTCATTTCCATTTCACATTGCTCACCGTTAGTGCATAGAAATGCAACTGATTTTTACACGTTGAATTTGTGTCCCACATTGCTAAACTGATTTTTTTTGTTGGGGGGATGGGGACCGAGAATTGAACTCAGGCCCTTGCGCTTGCCAGGGCAGCGCTTATTCCACTGAGCCATCTCCCCAGCCCCATGCTAAGTCGATTTTTAAGTCAGAAGATTTTTCTCTATGAGCGCGCATGTGTACGTGTGTGCACCCTTTTGGTTTTCTGCATGTAAAAGCATGTCTTCTATTGAACAGCTATAATTTTACTTTTTTATTTCCAATCTCAGGGCCTTTTATCTGTTTCTCATCTAATTGCTGGAGCTGTGGGGAAGCCTGTAGTCCCTTGCCCTGGGGTGTGAGGCGAGTGGTGGGCTTTTCCATATACGGCCTTTCCTCTCCTGTTTTGCTGAGGATCTGTACGTGACTCTGTAATTTTATTATATACATTACCGCATTCATAGACATATTTTTTTCTTTTTTTTTAGTAATATGGTGAATTATATTGACTCATTTCCAAAAAGTAACTAATCTTGCATTCTTGGGATAAGCCCGGCCGTGTCATGGTGTGCTGTTCTTTTCCTAATCCCCCTTCCACTGCTGCAAGGAGACAACAGCTCTCGTCTGGCTGCACTTCGCGTGGCTTATGGGATTTGTTAATATCTGCTTGATAGTGTTTCCATATGTGCGCATGTGATTTTGTTTTCTTATAATATCCTTGTCCGATTATAGTATTAAATTTTGCCTGCTTCCTAATACAAACTGGGAATTGTTCCTTCTTTTCCTGCTTCCCCGGAGGAGTTTGGATACAAATTGTGGGTTTTTTTCCCCCTTAAATATTTAAAAATCGATAAAAAATTCATGTGAACTTAGATTTCTTATTGGGAAGATTATAAATTAGAATTTCCATAGTAGTCATAGGCTTTATGTTTTTGTGTGTCTTTTTTAGAAAGTTGTATTTTAAGAACTTTATTCATAATTCTATAAATTTTCAAATGAACTGATGAAGATGCTTCTAGTGTCTCTTTAGTTATATTCTTGTAATCTTTATATTGTTCATAAAATCTGCAACGATAATTTTTCATTGATATTGGATTTTAGGTGAATTGAATTTTATTTTCAACTCCGTTAATTCCCGTTCTTATCAGGAATTTCCATTTGCATTCTCTATTTATTTGTATTGACTTTAGTTTTTTAAAAACTTTGATATACATAGAGATCATTGTCTTACAGTTTTTCTTATTCTAAAAATTTGAATTTAAGTCTATAAATTTTCCTTTATACACCACTACAGGGATTCATAAGTTTTGCTGTCCAATTGTCATTATTGTGAGGGTTAGCATAATTTCTTTTTTTTTCATATTTTAGGGAAGGGTCTACAGGGTGTTTAGGGTCTCACTGTGTAGATCAGACTCGCAATGATGCACCTATTTACAGCCTCCCAAGAGCTGGGATTACAGGTGTGCACCACCATGCCCTGTCTCAATCGTGGTATCAGTGTGCCCCTGGGGGGAGGGGCAGGGGCTGGCATGGGATCGAACCCCTGGCCCCTGCGCCTGCTTACAGGTGCTTTAACCCACTGAGCTATTTGGCCAGCCCCAACATATTTTCTAATGTCTGTTATAGTTCCTTCTTTGATTTATGGGTTTTTAGAAACTGCATTGCATCATTTCCAAACATTTGGGGATTTTTCTAAAACATTTCATGATTAGTTTTGCTGTTCTGTCTGCTGTGATAAAAGGGCGTCCTTGGAGTGATTTCAGTTCTTTGCCGTGTTTTGAATTACTTTATAGTCCAGCATGGCGTGTTTGGGTCACTGTTCTCCCAGTGTCCCACAAGAATAGTATTTATTTTGTTGTTCTGTGCAGTGTTCAATTTTGTCTTTAGGGTCAACTGTGTAAATCATATTGTCCAGATGTTACTACCCTTCGATTTGCTTTCTGACTTTTCTGAAAGGTTGTTGAGAAAGGCACGTTAAAGTCTCCTGTTAAGACTGTGGACCTGCCTATTTGTTTCTAATTTGCTCATTTTGGTTGTTTCTTGAAGTCCCATTATCAGGGAGGTAAGAATCTTTTTACACTCCTTATTTTCAGCTGCTTTCCAGGTGGACTCACCCATAGATCATGTTAAAATACCTGTCTTTGAAATATCTGTAGCAATATTTATCTGTAGTAATACTTTGAGGCTTTTCTTTTTCTTTTTTCTTTTTTTTTGTAAAATGCAACTTGTCTACTGTTAAACTGCCAGACCAGCTTCCTTCTGACTGGTTTTTGCATGGCATAACTTTTTAAAACTTTTTTGACTTCAATGTGTATGTGTCCTTAGATTTAAGGTGCATCTTTTGTAGACAGATTCTATCTCAGTCTTTTGAGTATTTGTTCCCTTTACACTAAATGTAATCACTGATGCATTTAGGCAGTGACTGTTACCTTACTATTTACAGGTTTTCTCGTTTGCGCTGAGGCAAGTGCTGGACCTGTGCATTGCATCCCTGGCCCCATGCCTGTCCGTTTCACGTTCCTCTTCTTACTCTCTTACTGTCTTCCTTCCCTAGTTTTATGTTTCAGTTTTACCCTCTATTGCCTTACTCCTTACCACTCCTTTGTTGTTGTAGTGAGTACCCTAGAGATTATAGCTTGTATTCTTAACTCATTAAGATATATTTTAAGATATTCCTCAAAGGGCTGGGGAGGTAGCTCAGCGGTCTAAGTGCCTGATTGCAAGCAGAGGGACCCAGGTTCAATCCCCGATACCCCTGAAGCCTGGGTGTGCTGTGCTGGCTACCAAAACTGGGTGTAGTGGCGCATACCTGTCTATCCAGCGCTGGGGAAGCTGAGACAGGAGGATCACTATGAGTCTGGTCTGCATGGTGAGACCTTGTACCGAAGTTAGAATTTAAGAACACTTTGCCCTCTTTACCTTTAGTGTTATTGGTTGTTAGGCATTTTAATTGTATGTGTATTTTATGTTCCACAAGATATTAATACCCTTTTTTTTTGAACCAGGGAGTAAACTCAGGATCTTGTGGTTGCCTGCCAGGCAGGTGCTTATTCCACTGAGTTATCTCCCCAGCTCAATACCCTTTTAGTAAGCAGTCATTTGCCAACATATTCACCCTGTCTGATATCTTTTGTTCATTTCAATTTGTATTTCTGTTGGAATCATTTTCCCATTATCTGAAGGATACTTTTACTGAATATAGAGCTTTCTGGGTTACATGCTAGATGTCATTTGGTTCATTCTTTCCTGGCTTTTATAGTAACTTTTAAAAAGTTACTTGTAAGTTTAATTAGCACCTTTGAATGTAATGTGAATCTTTTCTCTCTGGTTCCTTAAAGGTGTTTTTTTTTCTTTCAATTTCTATAATTATAGATTGATTTATTCCATTTTGTATGCATAATGTTAATCTCAATTGTGGGTTGATTTTTTTTTTTCTTTCTTTCCTTCTTTTTTTTGAGGCACGGTCTTGCGGTGCTGGTCTTGAACTCATTGTATACCCCAGGCTGGCCTTGAATTTGTGGCAATCCTCCTGCATAGCCAAGTATAAGCATTACAGGCATGCGTCACCACTTATGGCCAGTGTAGCTTGATAATTTGAATCAGTGTCGGAAAGTTTTGCACAATGTACCTGCAGTCGCTGCTCCGGGCTTCTGTCCCTCTTCTTTCTTTGGGACCACATTGCATCTGTACTAGCCATCTCCAGCAGCTCTCACACATCTCTTAAGCTCTCTTTTGCTTGTTTGCTTTTTGAGACAGGGTCTTGCTGTGCAGTTCAGGCTGGTCCTGAACTTTGGCCTTGAGCTTGCAGCGGTACTCCTGCCTCAGCCTCCAAGTGCTGGGAACGTAGGTGTATACCACCATACCCAGATCTTAAACTGTTTTGTTATTATTTTTTTATTGATATAGGGCCTTACTGTGTAGCTTGGACTTGGACTTGTAGCGATCCTCCTGTATCAGCCTCTCCAGCACTGGGTGCAGGTATGTGCCATCCATCAAGCCTGGTTTCAGTGGCTGGCATGGCATACCCAGGTTTCTGGGGCCGGCACAGCACGGGGTACTGGATTGAACCTGGGTCCTTGAGCTTGCTAGGCAGGCGTTTATGCCATAGAGCTATCTTCCCAGCCCTCTCAAGCTTTTTTAAAAATCAGTTTTCTGCTGAGTGAGATGGCTCAGGCTTGGAACCTTACTCAGCAGGAAGGGAGGCTAAGGTCACAAGTTCAAGCCCAGTCTGGCAACTTAACGTTACCCTGTGTTAAAATGAAAAATGAGAAAGGGCTGTGGATGCAAATCCCAGTCACACGCACAGGTGCGCGCGCGCGCGCGCACACACACACACACACACACACACACACACACACACACATCGGTAGAGGGAAAGCTGGTCCTGGGCTCCTCCCTCCCCCTGGGATCTGGGTCCTCAAATATGGCTGCATTTTTAGCCACAGACTCCAGGCAATCCCCACAGCCTCGCGGGATGACCAGGATCCTTCAGTCTGGAAAGCAGAGGCTCCCAGAGGGCGGGGCAGGCCTGCATGCCCTTCTCCCTTGCTCGGAGCATGCTGCCTCCCCGTGCAGCCCAGCCCGACAGCAGGTGCTGACTGCAGCATCTCCGCCATAGCCTCCAGGCATGCGCTGTAAGCCCACATTGTCTCATCTGGTGGAGGTGCTTGGCCGGCCACAAGTCGTCACCCAGCCAGCCTTTGAACCAGTGTGCTGCTCCCTGGCTGTGTGGTGGCCTTTCACCCCCTCCTTACCTGGCAGCTGTGAGAACTGACCTGACCCCGTGCTTGCCATGCTGCGCATGCGCTCAGCGGAGATCATCTGCCGCCGCTGCCACCACCACCGCCGCCACCAGCTGAGCGACCTCCACAGCAGGCCTTGGGTGGAAGGACAGAGAGCAGGGAGGTGGACAGACGCAGATGGAAGTGGTGCCACGCATGCAGACGCAGAAGCCGGTGGCAGATAGGCATGCCACGGGGCAAGTCCTCCAACACTTCTGCATGTGCCAAAACGGTCATTTTACGACAGTGAGAGAAAAACAGCCCCACAAAGCTTCCAGTGGCTTTCGCATCTGCAGGGCCTTCTCCTCAGGAGGTGGTGGCAGTAGGCACAGAGAGGGCAGCTGGTGCCCCGCAGCCACACAGCAGGGCTGTGTCTGGCCAGGAGTGGGGCCACGTGGCCCTGCCCAGTCCTCTGCCCTTGGCTGTGGTGACCTTGGCCTCCTCCACTTCCCTGCTCTGCCCCATCCTGGCCTGAGAACCCAGAGGCCTGTGAAGGGGGCAGGGGGCATGTGGGAACAAGCCAAGTAAAATTCCTCACTGGGAACAAATCTCATTTTCCAGAAAGTCTTGACAAAATGAGGCATTAAATTACAATATTTCGGAACGCGTCGTAATTCTATTGCAGACAGCCTTTCATCACGGAATCTGAAAGCTGGGAAAATACAAAACTCATTAGATTAAAATAAACCACCTACTGCTCTGGAGAAAAGCTTATTTATCAATATCAATTTACTTATGATTACCCTGGCCTGCAATTTGTTATTTTTAAGAATTATGATTTGTGTATTGCTCATACAGATGTGAAATTTTTTTCATAAATGGAGTATTTTTTTTAAAGATATCCTTGTCCTTAGTAAAGGTTAGAAGGTGATTGCTGGGGAGAGAGACAGAAGAGAGGGTCAGAAAAGAAATCAAGAGACAGAGGTGGTGGATGGTGAAGGTGTGTAAGGGGCTAACTGGTGCAGATGTGGATATAGTGCGCCAGGACTCACATGAAGCTGGTGCATATGTTTTTGGTTTTTTGATTTTTTTCCTAGATAGGGTCTCACAGTGTAGTTTGGGCTGGCCTTGAACTCACTATGTAGCTCAGGCTGGTCTCAAACTCTTAGTGATCCCCCTGCCTCAGCCTCCTGAGCCATGTTCCACCATACTTCAGAGTCATTGGATCTTTTTTTATTTTTTGGTAATGAGAATCAAACTCATGATCTTGTGCTTGCCAGGCAGGCACTGGCCACTGAGCTATATCCCCAGCCTGGCCATTTGGTCTTTAAAATGAGTCCTTTGATTCACTGAAAGGAGGGATATGCTAATTAACCAAGCTGTTCAAAGGATGGATTGCACACTGGGTAGGTGGTGAGCTTCCTGTCACTGGAGGGAACAAGGTTGGATGAAGCTCTGTGAGGCTGCTCTCTGTAGAGAACCACAGTGTGATGGGAAGGCCGTGATGGTTCTCCCCTCTCCTGGGGCCCAGTGGCTCTGAGTCTGACATCCTGGGTCTGGAAGCACACACAAGGTTAAGGAGAAGAGAGTACTGGGAAAGAGCCCAGTCCCTGGAGCCGAGCCACACGGGGCTCAGTCCTGTGCTGTGGCCTGCTGCCGTGAGACTGTAGCTGGTAACTGAGCCCGGGGCTGCACGAACCCTCTGAGGCTGCCAGGGCTCTTCCAGCTCCAGCCCCTGCCTGGGGCTTCCGTGGCCCCGGTGTGAGGAAGGAAGGGGAGGGGAGGAGCTGGGCCCCCAACAGCCTGTCATCACCCTGCACCTGAACAGGTGAGCTTCTTGGTCCAAGTCCCCGCTGTCACTGTCCGCTTCCCAGAACCACCTTCCTGACTTGGGTGACTTTTCAGTTGAAAGGTGGAGGCCAGCGAGGAGAGGAAGAGTGTACTCACCTCCCGCCTGCCGTGGCCCTGGCTCGGGCCCTTCTGAGGCCTGGCAGCCAGGTACTGCAGGAGTCTGTATTTGGGAAAGGTCTTTCATGGACCCTTGCTGTCTCTTTCCCCCTTTCCTTCGTTTTCATTTATTCCTTCCTATTTTCAGAGCATATCACCCAGGACAGGGCTTCTGCAGTGACCTGTGTTAGGCTCTGGGCTACTGCAGGGTAAGGCGCAGCCCTGCTGCTAGGGCCCCAGAGGAGTTTGAGGCCCAGGCAAATGACAGGCGTGTGTGCACTGGCACTTACGCCCACACTGTATACGTGCACACACAGTGACAGAGCGCTTCATGGGGGAGTCTGCCTGCTGAGCACAGTGGGACAGGGAAGCCGGTTGGAGCCCAGCCAGTGGCATCAGGGAAAGCTCCCCAGGGCACTGATGGCCAAGCCCTGATGAGCAAGAAGGAACTTGCTGTGGATTTTGTGCCTCTGCACAGCTGGGGCTTGGGGACAACCAAATGACCAGCCTGCATTTCAACTGGGGCAGGGTTTAGGCCACCCCGCCCAGCTCCTGCAAACCTTTTGCCACCACTGGAGCACATCTGGGCAGAGATAGGGTGGACGAGAGGAAGGAGACACAGGCTCCATCTAGGGACTGGTGAGTGGGATGAGCTCAGCCTAAAACTCACTTCTGCTTCCTGGTAGCTCTGGGGTCTGCGCCCCTCAGGAGCCAGGGCTCATACCTTATCTTCCCTGAGGCTTAGTTCCGCTCTGCAAAATGGGATGATCCTCCATCCCTAAAGCCCCAGCAGGCCAAGGGGCCTGCAAGGCGGGCAGCATGCGGCCCGCAGGGCAGGATGGACAGTGCGCCTTCCTGGCTCTCTGAGCCCACCTGTCTGGTGTCCACTCTGCCTGCTCCCCGGGAGCTCAGAGTCCAGGTGTGGGACTTGTAAAGGACGTGGCAAGGAGGGCGTGCTGAGAGTCTCTCCGGCTGGCTGCCAGGCGGTGTGAGCACCTTCCCTGGAGTGCCACTTTGTCGTCATCATCTTTCCCCTGTTTGCTGAACACCTACTATGTGCAAGTTCTGGCTGCTGGTTTGCAGAAGGTAAAGTATTGAAAAGTAGCATGGGTGACACAGTAGGGGTCTAGATGCAGGAGGGAGGAACTGCCAGCGGTAGTTAAGCTTTTTTTTTGTGCAGGGTCTCAGTACGCGGCTCGGATTTGTAGTGATCGTCCCGATTTCTGCCTCCCTAGTGCTGGGATTACAGGCATGTGCCACCACCACTGGCTCAATGCACCCGGGGGCGTGGGACCAGTGCAGCCTTGAGGTGCCAGGGATCAAACCCTGGCCCCTGTGCTTACCTAAGCAAGCACTTAGTCTGCTGAGCTATATCACCGACCCTGCCAGCTGTATTTACTTGTTTATAATTTATCCTGAGGCAGAATTCACATATGATCTGATTGACCTACGCAAGCGGCTGTTAGTACACTCACCGGTGTGTGCAACTTGTCAGAACATTTCTAACACCTCAGAAAGATACCCTGTCCCCTGGGGCACTCGCTCCCACCCTCCCGTCTCCCGAGCCCTGTCACCAGGCAGTCGCCTCTTCTGGGTGTTGCGTAGCCGGACCTCGGTCTGGCTCCCTGCGATCCTCTCCTGGCTCATGCGCACAGTGCTGTTTCGGGGCTGGCGCCCGTTCCACAGAACCGGCCGCCTCTTCTCTCGCTGTTCGTCCATTCAGGGGTGTTCGGTTTGTTTTCACCCTTTGACTATTAGGAGTGATGCTGCTGCGGTATGCATTTATATGGTCTTCATTTTTCTTGGGGAAACACAGGGGATGATTGAAAATTAGGATTTTATGTTTTAATTGAAAAGCACTTACAGACCTATTGCCAAGGACAGTGGGATGAGCGGGTTAGAAGTGAGGGAGTACTTTGAGGGGGTTATTGGCAACATGTCTTTAACGGTGATATATTTTTAAATTTAAATATTTACCGTATCTTTGGTCATATGTCAACCGCTTCCCACAATGTCTGTTAAATGCAAGTATTGTCGTGCATCCTCATCTCCTCTGTTCTCGGGATCCGGCACTGTGGGCCCGTTCTGGCTCCTCCCCAAAGTCAAGATGAGCATGGAAGTGTTTTGTTGAGTTGAGTCACGATGTCAAGGTGGCCGCAGTACTGCAACTAAAGACGCTCACGAAAGAGGACTTCCGGAACTGCTTGGGCAGGTGGCAAGAAGAGCGGGATGAGTGTGTGCCAAGAGAGGAGGGTTGTTCGGAGGGGAATTAATGACAGTGTGTCTTTTACTATGATCCAGTTTAAACATTTAAATATTCACCCTGTGTTTTGGTCCTGCCTCCATGGACTTGCTGGGTTATATGGTGTTGAGGAAACAGCAGACTATGAGGAAAGCAACTGGGCCTGCTTCTGCCTTCCCACCAGCTGGATTTTACCTCACCACCAGCACCTGTTCTGGTCCGTTCTTTCCATTGCGGTTATGCTCATAGGAGAGCAGACAGGTTTTCCTGGTGACTTTGGGTGTGCTCGCTGGCCAGTTGTGTGTCTCCCCTGGACACCTATCTCTTCAAGGCCTTTGCTCATTATGAACTGAGTTGTTTTTTACTATTGAGCTGTAAAAGCTCTGTATTTGGTCTTTGTAAGTTGTTTATCAGATACATGGTTGGTAAATATTCTCTCCCCTGTCTGGATTGCACTTGCACTTTCTTGGTACTGTCCTTCAAAGCACAAAGGTTTTAATTTTGGGGAAGGCTAAGACATACTGTTTTCTTTTGTTGCTTGAGCTGTTGGGGTAGTATCTAGGAAACCATTTCTTTATCTAAGGTCATGAGCATTCATACCCAATTTCCTCCGAAGCGTGGGCTTAGCTGTTGGCTAAGTAGTCTTAGCTCTTCCAGGTAGGTCTTTGATCCGCTTTTCAGTTAATTTCATGTGTGGAATGAGATAATCAGCTTTAGCCTTTTGCATGTGGCCGCCAGGTTGTCCCAGTACCACATGTTGAAAAGCCTTTCTTTTTCTCAGTTGAATGGTCTTGTCACCCTTGTTGGAAAATTGGTTAAACATAGACCCAAGATTTTATTTCTGGATTTTCAGTTCTGTTCTGTTGGACTTACCTGTCTGTATCCACACCAGACTCATAGTCTTGATTGCTGATTTTCTTTTAGAAAGGGATATTTGCTACTTTATTTAAATGCTATCAATAGCTTAGATAAAAAGAGGAATGACACAAAACTACCAATAATCTTAGCATTTAGAGACACAAGAAAAGTACAAACATGCCCCGTCGGTTTTCTATTCATATGCATACCTGTATGATTTGATGTTTTTCTAACAAGGGAATTGGTTGTGCATTTTCTTGGAGCTTGCATTTTCTATTTAGCAATTTGTCATGAGCATTTTCCTTGTCAATAAATGTTCTCTGAAAACATGATTTGCTGCAGCTGCCTCTTCCGTAGCCTGCTGTACAGATGCCCTGTAATTTACTCGTGTAAACTTCTGTTACTGATTATTGGGCTCCCTTTTTGTTTTCTAGGATAAACAGTGCTGCCACGAACATCTTCAAAACAGAAATCTTTTTGCCCTGTTTCTGTTTCCTTAAGGAAAATTCCTATCAGTGGAACTGCTAAGTCAAAGAGTGTGGATGTTTTTAAGGCTGTAATTTATCATGCCAGATGTCTTTCCAGAAAGTTATGCCAGTTTGCAGCAGAGATTTTCACAGAGAAATTACTCCTTGGACAAGACTGACTCAAGAGAAGGAGAGTTGGTGTGTTAATGCTGAGGGTCTTTCTGGTTGCTGTGTACAGAGGGAAAAGCTTGACAGATGACAGAGAAAGTCATCAAGGGGTCCCACACTGCCAGACCCTGGCTAGGGCTCTGGGTCTCTCCTCTCTGGTGAACAGATGGCCCCAGGAATGTACTGTGTGCCGGCAGGAAGTGTTGAGGGTGAGGGAGCAAGGATGGGGTGCAGTGAGAAAAACAAGGGAGGTTGGCTGAGGTAAAATCAGCTGAGGTGGGATCTGTTGAGGTGGGTTCAGCTGAGGTGGGGTTGGCTGAGGTGAGATCTGTTGAGGTGGGGTCAGCTGAAGTGAGGTGGCTGAGGTGGGGTTGGCTGAGGGGGAGGTCTGTTGAGGTGGGGTCAGCTGAGGTGAAGTTGGCTGAGGTGGGGGTTTCTTGAGGTGGGGTCAGCTGAGGTGAGCTCGGCCGAGGTGAGGTTGGCTGAGGTGGGGTGTGATTAAGGACAGACTCTATAAAGAGGGGACAGACAAGCTAAGATGGGAGAAAACAGGGAGAAGGCGCGATGCCTGAGAGAGCAACTCGGGGTGGCTGAGCTGCCATTCAGCCAGTGATGTCCATAAGTCTGTAGCTTTTTTCAGAAGGGGCTGCTCCTTGCTGTGGCCTTTGGTCCTGCTGACTGGTATGGGTAATATTGCGTTGGGTAATATGAGGCGTGTTATGATCATTTACTTATTTACTGTGACGCCGGCGATTGAACCCAGGGCCTCCCCACTGAGCTACATCCCAAGCCCCTTCATGTTTTTATTTTAAGACAAGGTCTTGCCAAGTCACTAAATGGTTCAGGTAGGAGTTGATCTTGTGATACTCCTGTCTTAGCCTCCAGTGTGCTGGGATTACATGTGTGTATCTATAACTGTACCTGGCATATTTTATATTATCGACCACTTTAATCATTTTGGAGCACAAGGTTCTGCGACATTAAGTATCTTCATGTTATGCGCCCATCACCACTGTCCACCTCCAGAATTTTTGACCTCGTAGAGCTGAAACTCTGTCTTCATTACACACTAACTGGGTTTCTCCTCTCCCCAACTTCTGTTCACACCGTCGTCCCACTCTGCACTGGACTATTCCAGGTACCTTGCACCAGTGGAATCGCTGCTCTAGTGGAATTGCTCGTCCTGTTGTGGCTGGCTTGTTTCACCTGGCTCAAGTCCCTGGGAATCTCTCCATACTGCAGGGGGTGTCAGACTTCCCTGACTTCCTAAGGTGGAAAATATTCCGTAGTACGGATTTGCCACATTGTGCTTGTCTAGTTAACTGCCAGTGCATACGCTGCTGTGAGCATGGATGTGCAAATCTCTGCTCAGGTTTCTGCTTTTGGTTTTTCTGTGTCTGTGCCTAGGATTTCTGAGTCATGTGGTCATTCTAGGCTTCATTTTTAAAGGACTGCTGTACAGTCTTCTGTGCTGGCTTTGCTATTTTATGGCCCCACCAGCAATGCATGGCTCTCCTTTTCCCATTCTTTGTCCACTCTTGTTTTATGTGGGTGCGTGTCTTTTTTTTTTTTTTTTTTTTTTTTTTTGGTGGAACTGGCAATTGAACTCAGACCCTTGCCCTTGCCAGGAAAGCGCTTATTCCACTGAGCCATCTCCCTGGCCCCTAGGTGAGTGTCTCTTGTGGTGGTGCTCATCCCGTGGGCTGTGACGTGGCACCCGCAGTGGCTCTGACTTAGGTACCCCAATGGGAACCCCAATGGTGATGCTGGCCACCTTTCCACATGCTCCTTGGCCCTTTGTGCCTCTTCTAGGAAGAAATGTTTGCTCAAGTCTTGTGTTTATTTTCAAATTTGATTGTTTTCAGTTCTTTATGTGTTGTGGTTGTAAACCCCTGGCAGCTTAGGTGAGTCACAAGTATTTTCTGTGGGTTGCCTTTTCACTCCATTGATAATGGTCTAAGGCTTCATGCAAGTTTTTTGTTTGTTTGTTTTGGTTTGTATTGTTGGAATCCATTTTATCTAGTTTTTCTTTTCTTGCCGATGGTCTTGGTGTCAGATCTAAGAAATTCATTGTCCAATTCAATGTCATGAACATTATCTTTTATGCTTTTTATATGGTTGTCTGTCTGTCTGTCTGTCTAGCACCTAAATTCATAGTGCTGGTCCCACTGAGTTGTCTTGATAAAGTGGCAGAGCAAGCTGGCACTAGAATCATTTATCTGATGTGTCTGTGCTCGGATGGAGTGTCAGCCTGTCTGGCTGGGATGGCTGAACTTGACCCGAGCTCACATGTGTGTTCAGTCACTCACTGTCCTAGAGTCAGCCTGGGGCATGTCCTCCTGGGTTGAGTAGAGGGAGCTCAGCCTACCAACCCTCTGCTAACGCGGAATTGGCCACAGCAGATGGCATGAAGGGTGGGGAAATGTTCTCCACCTGCCACAGTCCCCAGTGTGGATGCAGATGATAATCCTACTGCAGATGATGAAAGCTGGGAGGGGGCTGCTGAGGCTGAGTGTGGTGGCCCAGTGGTAAGGGGGAGTGTGGCAGTGAACAGGTGCATGGAGACAATCCTTAAATGGATTAATCAAGAGACGGTGGCAAGAATGAGTGGATGGAGGTGAATTTGCTGAGATGGGAAAGGCAGGGACCCAAGCTGTCTGTCAGTCAGTGGAGAGGATGGGCTCACCTACGGCCCGTGTGCAGTAGGACTCTGTGCAGCTACTAGAAAGAGCGAGGCAGCTCTCGTACATGCCCGGGGTGCCTCTGGGACATGCTGCCATGTGAGGAAGTGAGGCCTGGCATGCTGGCACATACCTGGACTTTTAGTTACTTGGGAGGCTGAGGCACAAAGGTGACAAGTTCAAGTTCAGCCTAATTTAGTGAGACCCTCTCTCAGAATAAGAGGAGGGGTTTAGCTCAGTGATAAGAGTGCTTACCATGTGCAAGGCCCCTGATTCAGTTCCCACTATTGAAAAACATAGGGGTCAGGGAGGTGGCTCAGTAGGATGGAAGTGCTTGCCTGGCAAGCGCAAGGGCCTGCGTTCAATCCCCGGTTCTGCAGAGAGAGAGAGAGAGAGAGATATAGGGCTGAGGAGATAGCTCAGCAGTCTAAACACCTGCTTCACAAGCACAAGGACCTGGGTTCAATCCCTGGTACTGCATGCAGTGCTGGCCCCTGTGCTGTGCCGGCCACCAGAACTGGGCATGATGGTGTACGCCTATAATCCCAGCACTGTGGAGGCTGAGACAGGGGATCACTATGAGTCTGAACTGCGTAATGAGACCCTGTAATAAATACATAAATAAATAAAAGATTACAAAAATGTTTAGACTGGGCATGGTGGCACATGCCTGTAATCCCAGTGCTTGGGAGGCTAAAAACAGGAGAATCACTATGAGTCCAGTCTACATAGTAAGACCTGGTAGACCTTAACCCTAAATACATAAAAAATATATTTAACAGTATATAATATAACATATATTATTATATAGTATATATTTATTTTTGTTTGTTTTTGCAGTACCAGGGTTTGAACTCAGGACCTTGCGTTCGCCAGACAAGTGCTTATTCTGCTGAGCTATCTTCCAGCCTTATATAATATATATTTAAAAATACATATGTGTATTTAATAAATAAGCTAGGAGTAGGGTGGCATGCACACTTTTTAGGAGAGAGGGAAACTCTGCTGTGTCCCTCTGGAGTGATTGATACCCCAGGGTGACCCCTAGGAAAGAGGTGTGGGGCTTGGCAGAAGGGGACTCCCTTCTGGCCGTGCACCTTGTCGTGGAGTTATTTACTATGTCTGTAGATTGCTGTGAAGAAGAGCAAAGTTCATCTGCTGCCGGATGATTTCTCAGCAGAGTGGGTGAGGGAGGACCAAGACTCAGGCTGCCCGCGGGAGGCGCTGGTTGGGCTGGCGGGGCTGCCTGCCCCTGGGAACTTGGGCCTTGGGCCTCTCTTGACCCTGCCTGCTTACCCACTCACTCCAGATGTCACTTAACGGGAGCTTAGGGGCAGGGAGCCAGGGGCAGGCGCGAGAACACAGTGGCCGTGGGTGGTCTTGTCCCCCCCTCCCATGTGGAGCCCCCCAGCCAGCAGCCAGATAACTGGGGCTCTGAAGTGTGGTCATTGGTGGCAGACAGTGGCTTGTCCATTAGTGGCCTAATACTGTTGTCTGCCAGTGCCTATTTGCACGCGTGCACCTCTGTGTGTAGTGGGGGTAAATAATCCCCAAATTGTATTTGATTTCTGCAGTGTATTTCTGTATTTCTATTCAAAGTTGAATGCATCTGATTTTATGGGAATTCATAACAGTTCAAACAAAATCGTGGCACCCCACTGTGAAAATTGTTCACTCCTCAGAAAGGGAAACTGCTCACATGTCCTGCCTGCCCTGTCCTTCCCCCTGCGCTCTTCTGGGATGCAGGGCCCCTCTGCCCTTGTGCCTCCTGCACAGGCTGCGGGGCGCAGAGGAGCTGCTGGCCGCGGGGCTCCTGCACAGGCAGGCCCATTTCCTCTTGTGTCCTCTGCGACCCAGAGGCGCTTAATGAACCCCCTATAGATCTGCAAGGAACCCAGCTTCTTCCAGCCTGGACAAAGAAATGGGCCAGGAAAGAGGAGCCCTCCAAGGTGGGCCACAGCCTTACCCAGGCAGTGGCATCTCGTGGGTACATTTCTCGGAGGTCACAGAGCAGTGAGTGTGGTTGTCCTCGGGAACACACTTGCCTTTCCAATCACTAGTTCTGTCTCCAGAAAGGACAGAAAGGATGGGGTCCCTTACTCGGTCGGACCTGCATCTGCGTGTACAAATCGACCCCACTCCACATGACCCTCTGTCTGCTGCCTGTGGATATCTGCAATTAGGCCCTCGCCCCGAGATCTGGAGGTTCCAGTGTCCTAAAGGACACAGCAGTGGACATCCCTGTGGCTGCCCATGGACATCCATGGTGTCCTAGAGGTGGACTTGCAGCCCGGGCTCTGCAGGCTGCAGAGGTGGATCGATTCTCTGCCACACCGCCTAGGCTCGGGGTGTGGGGGCCTCGCTGTCTGCACAGGGCTGCCGGCTCTCAGCGCCACTGTCCCACCACACCAGAGGTCCCTCCCAGCCTGAGTACAACCAGCTGCCCGCCCACTACAGCCGCTTCGCTGTTGACAGCCTTGTAAACATGCTGTGTCTCCGCCGGACGTCAGCTCCTGTCCCTCGGGTGCTGCACCGCAGCCTCCTGCCCTGGCTAATGGCTGCGCCATCTCCAGGGGCTTGGGCCCGAGGCCTCAGAGCTGTGTCTGTTCTTGCACAGCCGCGTAGCTCAGCAGGAAGTCCTCAGCTCTGCTTGGATATGCCCAGAGTCTACCAGGGCTCACGCCGCACCCCTGCTGGGAGCCCCTGGCATCCCCAGCTGGCATCCCCTCAGCATCCTCTGCACCGGGCTGGTACTCTTGACCTGGGTCCTATGAGGCACCCTCAGCACAGCAGCGGATTGATTTCAACTCGTGTCACTCATGGCCGGCGGTGTGCGGAGGGTCCTCACTGGCCCCTGCCTGTGCCTGCCTCCCCCAGCCCCCTCTGCAGCCACACTGGCCTGTCACTCTCCTCGAGCACACCACGAACCCTCCCACCTCAGGGCCTTCGCCCAGGCTGCTGCTTCTGCCTGGAGTGCTCTTCCCCCAGGTGTCCGCATGGCTTGCTCTGCCTCTTCATGCGTCCCCTCCTTGCTGACACTCAGCCCGCCCCTCCCCTACTCTTTTTCCTTCTCCTTCCCGCACCCTCTACTAGAACACGGTGTGACTTACTCCCTTTCCTGGGCAGGATCTTTATTTTGATCTGTTTTGAAGCCTGCAACTGGGCCTTTTCCTGAGCATCCCCAGCCTGCTCTCGGCTCTACCCACCTGACCAGGGGACAGCAGAAGATGGGTCCATGCGGGCAGGGACAGGGGTGGTGCAGCAGGGAGCGGCAGGGGTGAGGTGGGGAGCAGCAGGATCACCTCGTGGTGCAGGGTTGTCTTCCTGGTGCGACCCCTTTGAGATCCTGGCAGCCCAGAAGCTGGCTGGCTGAGTCCCTCTGTCTTGGCATGGGCAGCCTGACTTCCCTATGGCTTGGCACACTGGGCATTGAGGAGGCTGGGGTTCTCATCCAGGTCTGCCTCCCCAGTCCCTCTGCGTAGATGGGGTCCCCCTGCTGGGCCTCTTCCAGGACACATCTCTGAGTTCAGCACAGCTTGGGGCTGAGGCTGGGAGCCTAACCCTGAGAACCATCAGGATTTGGTTCAAATCCAAACTTGCCTGCTTCTTATCTGTGTGGTCTTGGGCAAGTTATCGAACCTCTCTGAGCCTAGCATGCAGAGTAGTATCCTGTGTATCACAGTGTCTGACATCCAGCGGCAGTGTTGAGAATCTTTGACATCTGTGCAGCTGGTTTGAAGCCCTGGGATTCCTCTCTGATAGCCCTGGGCAGTGGAAGTCTGTGCCACTGTTTGACACCTAGCACATGTTTCCAGCTATTTTCATACCCCTTTGTCCCTGCAGTGCCCAGTACAGAGTTTGGCATGGCGAAGGATGTTGGGTCTTAGCAGTCCCACATTGGCTTTGGGGGCCTGGTTGTGTCTTTTGGGCAGATTTCAGGAGGGTCCTGTAAGCCTGGCACCTGGAAGACCTGGGGCGGCAGACCATGACCTTGCTGTGGCAGGGCTCTATCATGTCCCAGGCCTGGCAGGACGTGCTGCATGGAGAGTGTGACTGATGGGTGAGGAGAGGAGAAGGTTGGTGTGAGCCAGGTCCCACCCCCTGGTGCTGCAGGCTGGCATGGTAGGCTCTGGGGAACAGGGGGTTAAGAGCAGCTGCTGCCCAGGGCACAGCTGGGTTGGGTTTTCCCAGGGGCTCCTCGCCATGCACTGTGGCCCCAGTGCCAAGGGAACCCAGCAGGCAGGGGCTGTGTCCACCACCACACCAAGGCTGGAGTTCCGGACCAGGGCCTTGGCTGCCTGTGGGCTTTGCATTCCCACATTGCCAAGAGCCAGGGGAAGAACAGGGTCTGGGGTCACAGGGAAAGCCAGCCGCAGGACAGGCCTGTTCTGGGCTGGCCACTATGCTTTGTGCTTTGGAGCCTGTGCCCTCTTGCCAGAGCCAAGGATGGAGACAGCGGGCCAGGAGCTCAGAGTGTCCTCTTCTGCCCAGGGCTGTGTCAGGCCACCCTTGGCTGACAGGTACACTGTAGGAAGCAGCAGTCCCTCTGGCCCAAGGCACACTGCACGCCTAAGAGGAGGAGATGAGCAGAGACTGAAGGCGAGGCTGGCCCAGTGTGCCACTGCCCGAGCCAGCTCTGTGGAGTTACACTGGCACAGGTACTGGGTGCATGGGCTCCCTTCTGGCTGGACATGCATCCCGTGGATTGTGAGGGGTGTTGTGCTTCCCTGGAGAGGGACTGTACCTCAGCTTCTGTAGGGAAGTGGACAGGAGCAGAGCATGATATGATGGAAAGCTCTCAGGCAGACTCAGTTCCAATGCCAGAGGCACTTTTCTGAGCCTCAGTTTCCTTATCTGTAAAATGGGGGCAAGGACATCTACTTCAGAGAGAGATTTTGTAAATCTGAGCAAAAATAGGGGCTATGTTCCTTTTCTTCCTTCCTCCTTCCTTGTACAGAGACTTCCTGTTACACCCTGTGGGACCAGCACGCATTCTCTAGCTATTTGTGGCTGATGCTCTTAGCAGATGTTTAATTCTCCAGACATCTGGTTTACAAAGGCAGAGGGCTGGAGATTTTTTTTTCTCCTAAAGACACTTACTCATTGGGAGATGTTAGATTGCCACCGAATTGCTCTGTGCCTTGGTTTCTCCACTTGTAAATCAGGGATAACGCTGGCAGCACCGCTGCTCCTCGGCAGTGCATGAGGGGGAAGTGCAGGCTGACAGATGGGAAGCCGCTTGCTTCAACATTTAGAAGAAGGCATCTTGCTCAACCTTGCAGGTCATTAGGGAAATGCAAATGAAAACAGCGACGCCTCACCATTTTTCATGGCTCTGACTGGCAGCTATTTACAAGAGGGATCACCTCCAGGTGGGAGCACGGGCCTCCCGTGCACTGCTGGAGGGACTGAGAATGGCCGTCACCTCCCCAGAAGGCGGCGTGGCAGTAGCGGACAGCAGTTTATGCCCATGCACTGGGCTGCACTTAACTGACCCAGCAACTCTCCTGTTGGGGTATCCAGTTAGAGTGCCGAGTCTCAGTGGTTCTGGATCGAGATGTCTGTGTGGCACTGCCTGTGGTGGCAGGCAGAGGGCTGACCGGATGATCACCGTGTGAGAAGACCAAGGGGCTTTTTCTGGTTTTGCTTTTGTTTCCTGAGACAGAGTCTCAAGGTATATAGGACAGGTTGGCCTCTAGCTCTCGGTGACCCTCCTGCCTCGGCCTCCAGGCATGTGCCGCTGTGCTCAGAACAAAGCGCTTCTTCTGAATTGACTTATTTTCCAACGTTTAAAAATTGAATTCCTATCAATGCCCAGTTTCAGGATTTTTGTTGGGAAAAAAACAGAAGCGCTGGCCACCTGGATCTACATCCCCTCCCGGCTAAACCATATCAGCAGCTGCCACTTTTGGACAGAGCTGGTGTCCCGGGTGGCTATTGCCCCACCAGCAGCCAGTCTCCCTCCTGAGATTCCTGCTTGCCCCCATGGCATTGGCCTGCGAAGCTCTGTGAGGGTCATTAGACTTGGGGTGGGGCGTGCCGGGGTGAGGGGGAGCCCAGCTCCTATGGGGCACCTGAACCTGAGGACCCTCATTCTTCCTGCAGCTTCTCATGCTTTATATTAAATGCATCTTAGAAGGAATACGAAAGAGCTCCCGGGGCTGTCATGTGCTGTGTGGGTCAGGAGCCGTCGGAGGGGCCGCCGCCGTGTCCACTCAGGACGTGGGCTCTGAGCCCCTCTGGGTGCAGACTGAAGAGATCCGAGGTCCAGGCCTGTCTGACACTCGCCACAAGATCCCAGCAGAGTTGTGCACTTCTCCCCTCAGACAGCCCTCCCTTCTGTTCCTTACACCTCACACCATCTTTCCAGGTCACTTGGTGGGGTGCTGGCTAGAGGTGGGAGAAAGGAGGGTGGGGGAATTGAATTCAGGGTCCTCAGCCCTTTTAGGTTTTGTTTTGAGATAGGATCTCACTAACTCACTGAGCTTCCCAGGCTGGGTTTGAACTCTTGATCCTCCTGCCTCAGCTTCCCAGAGTGCTGGGATTACAGGCATGCACTGCCACACGTGGCACCCGGCCAATACACCCCATGCCTGTTCGGAGATTGGCTGGAGTCTTCTCACTGAGCTGGCCAGCTCTGCCCCACCCCTGCCCGGCCCTTTCACTCTCAGATGGTCCCTGTGTTATGCCCAGGACTGGAACCAGGGGACAGCCCCTTCCCTTTCCCCACGGAGCTGCTTCCTCCCCCTTCTCGGGCCTGGTTCTCCCTGGTGCCAGAGGTTGGGGGTGCTTGAGGGCTACAGACTCACCCAGCCCTGGGAGGCCGCATCTCACCCCCTTCTTCTTTGTGTCCCCAGGAGCCATGAGGGGCCACGTGGCTGCCAGCTGCCCTGTGGTGTGGCTCTTGGTGCTGATCTCCGGAAGCTGGGGTAAGTCCAGTCCCCCTCCCCACCCCCAGGCTAGTGAGTGTGCAGAT
Source organism: Ctenomys sociabilis (assembly GCA_004027165.1). Lineage (NCBI taxonomy): Eukaryota > Metazoa > Chordata > Mammalia > Rodentia > Ctenomyidae > Ctenomys > Ctenomys sociabilis. The sequence continues at coordinate 37,631 of PVKA01003885.1, forward strand.
GTGGCTTGGCTGAGTCCTGGACCCTGGAGGCTGCCTTGCTCTGGATAACAGAAGACACCTTTCGCTCTCTGGGCTTCAGCTGCCTTCTTCAACTTGCACTGGGCCGAAAATACCAGTTGTCTGGGGTCCCCGAGAGCACGGGAGGAGTCAAGGAGTACTTAGGCTCTGTGCTGTATGACTGTGCACTATCCTTCTCCCGGCATGGGGACAGGCCACAGCCACCCTTTGAGCACCTCCTGTGCCCAGCTCTGGGGGATGGAAGATGTCACTCATGCTCTGGGAGCCCTGAGTTGGTTGGGAAAGCCATATGCAGAGTTGAATGTTGTGGTCACAGGGACACCAGTAAGCCCTGAGAAGATGCGAATCGCCTGGCTGTGGTGCAGGAACAGAGTGCAGGCTTTTGCTCTGGGCTTTGGAGCCTGAGTGAGTGGGAAGAAGGCTCCCTGGAGGGAACACGGCCTGAGCCACAGTGCGCAGATGGGGGCTGTTCTTCCTGCAGCCACACTCCCACTCCTGTGCCAGGTGCCACCTCTGGTGCCAACTGAGAAGCCCAGAGGGCCCAGGCCTCCATGTCCTGTGGCCTTGGACAGTGGGTGTGGAGGAAGAAAGAGGTCCGGGTTGCTCCATTGGCACCAAAGGCAGCCCATGAGCAGAGCCACGTGGTGTGCGGGGTCCCCTAGGACTGAGGCGCCCCCGGGGGAAGAGCTGTGGGCACGGTGCCTGGCAACGGACGCAGGCAAACACATTCCTGGGCAGCAGGGCGCTCCTACCCGCAGGGAGCTGGTGGTGCCTCAGAGGAAGCCAGGGCCCATACTGGCTGGTGTGTCGCTAGCATCCTGCAGCCCAGGGAGGTCCCCTGCTTCCCTCTGCCCCTGGAAGATCCCTGCTGGATGTCTGTGGCGAGGAACTCACCCGCACCCAGGCAGCCCTGGATGGTAGCACAGGTGCAGACTCTCAGAGGCAGAGCAGGGGCCTCAGGCCCTCTGTCAGCCCCCAGAGGAACATCTGAAGCCTGCAGAGGCCACAGGTCCATGTCACCCCTCTGGTCCTTGTATCAGATTTTCACCCTGGCCCCCTCTGTCATGCAGGGGGCCTCGTCAGGGTTCGCAGCCTCGGGTTGGTGGGAGACAGGACGCTTGCCCTGGCCTCCCAGTTACTCTGTCACTGTGGATGTTCCTCCACCACCCTGCCCTGTTCGTCTCACTTTTTCCACCTCTTAGGAAGACACATAGATGGAAGGTGCAGTGAGTGCCACGTCCTAGCTGGCCAGTGGGATGGGCCTGTCTCCCTGCCCCACCCTCACCCTGACTCTGGGCTCTCAGGTGAGGATGGTTTGAACATTCAGGGTGCACCCAAGAGAGGAGCACCTGCCTGGCCCAGGGCCACTTTGATCTTAGGGTCCCTGAGGACAGATTTCTGAACCTCCCCAAGCTTTACATTCCTTCTCTTTCGCATAGGAACCAGACAGGACATCCCTTTCTCAGCTGTGAAAATGGCCCCATGAAAACGTGCATCAAGCACTTGCAATAGGGCCTGGCACACATTAGGTGCTTCAAGAATGCGTATTTAGGGTCAGCTCTATTATCAGCAGTCATCTTTTTCTAAGGGAAGAGAAATGGGGTGCAGAAAACACAAAGCAGTAGTAAGGCCACGCAGCAGCTCCATTGGAAAACGAGGGAGATCTGCCTCTTGGCCTTGCCTTTGTATCCGGGATCCCACCATCCGTCGCTGGCCGGATCCTTACTGCCCGGCTCCCACCCACAGCAGCCAGTGCCGCTCCTTTAGCACAGTGGGCAGCGGCTAGCTTTGGGGCACGAGGGTGTCCCCTGTGCTGCCTTCCCTGCTGCTCATCTGCCTGCGCTCGCCACCCCCATCCTGTGCCCCCCGCCTGGTACCTGTGTGCCCCTGGCCCTGGCCAGCACCTCCTCCCACCCTGGATGTCAGAGGTCAGCTGGGTCCACATCCTGTCAGCACACCCTCTAGAGCCCGTTGTTTCCTTACTGTGGATCCTGCCCTCTGCGCTTCCTTCTCCTGGCCACCACACACTCAGGAACTTGTCAGGGGCCGGCCAGCCTCAAATCTGGGGCTCAGCTGCTTGCCACTGGTTGCCACTGGCCCAGAAGACCCCAGTGTCCCAGCGAAGGGTGTTTCTGGTCCTGGCACTCTGACATCCTCCTCCCTCATAGGTGGGGCTGTCGGGGCATGCCGGAGGGGGTCCCTGGGCCTCCTGCCACCTCAGTGTGCCAGCCTTTGTCATTCCACACACTACTCCTCCATCTGCTGGCTTGGGCCCTGGGGCAGGGGCTGAGGAGGACTGAGGTTCCAGGCATGGCCGATGGCACTGTGGGCCCAGGTGGGTGTGCACCTTTGGGCCAGGGACAGAGAGGCTGTGCTGGGCCCTGAATCTGGATGTTGGGACTTTCCTCTCTGAACTCACCTGCTGCCTGCCCTTCTTCCTGCCCACACACATGCCCACCTCATGAGAAACCTCAAAACTCCTGATGTAGCAGTTTGGCCTGTGGTGTATGTGGCCTTCGTGTTTTAAAAGTGGTTTTTAAGAGAGTAAGTCACCTCTCCGCCCTCCTTCTCTACTAGCCCCTCCCAGTCCCAAGGGGCCTGCAATGGCAGCCCAAGGCCATCTGGCCACCAAGGAGGCGGACAGGCCTGTTCTGAGAATGCAGGTTCTGCTTGGCATGTGGCAGGCTACACTCATGCCTGATCCCCTGCCCAGTGGCCCATGCCGAGCTCTCAGCCGCTGATTATCCGCAGGTCTTGTAAAGGGAGGTTTCAAGCAAGTGCTGCCACCGCAGGCTAATGTACTTTTTCTTGCTAGTTTCCCACTCAACCCCGAGCCTGCTGCTAGGTTCCAGGGCGCCCCAGGCCCTCTGCCTCTCTCAAGGGCTTCCTGCTTTCCCGTTGTGGGGAACCAAAGTCCCCAGCAGGATCAGAAGCCTCGCCCTCTGGCTGTGAAGGCAGCACCTTTTAGCGGTGCCAGCATTAATTATAACTGCCATTTGTTGAGGGATTGCTGTGGAGGGGGCACGGCACAAGGGCTTTGTGTCTGTAATCTCATTTACTCCTTGGGTTAGCTATGAAGTGAGTCCTCTTACTCCCGCTACTTTGCATGTGAGTAAACTGAGGCATAGGAGGATTGTGTGGCAGGAAGCGGTACAGATTTCCGAGGTGTTGGGGAACAGATGGGCACTTGGGCTGATCAGGAAGAAGGGGCTGGGAGAAGAGACATCTTCAGTGAGGTGTGAAGGTTGATTAGGAATTTGTCAAGTGGAGGAGAGAAGGCGAGCGGCCCTGGCTGGAAGGTGAGAGGCCAGAGTGCTAAGGGCCAGGGACAGCCCCAGCCTGCCGTGCCTCCTGGCTCTGCCCGCTGCGCTTCTTCATCCTTCTGATCGCAGCCTCCTCACCCTCTCAGAGCTGGGCATGAGCTTAGAAGCATCAGGGAACCAAGGGGAGGCGAGCATCCCCTGCCTGTGTCCAGGGCTCTGCAGGCCCCACTAGGAGCTGGCCCCACTGTCCTAGGTGGCAGGGATCAAGAGCCTGCACCCTCAACTGCCTCATGAAGGTCCCAGGAGCAGTGCTTGGGGTGGGAAGGAGGGAAGGGAAAGGCAGAGCCAGACTCTGGGGTTGGGTTGGGAGGGTCACATGGTGGGGCTGGTGGGGAGCGGGGCCCCTTGCAGATGTCAGGTCACTCTGCCCGTGGCTGAGCTGTCCTGACCCCATCCAGACCCTGCCCTCCTTGCGAGGCGGTTGGCCTGGCATGTGGGGAGCAAGTAAGGCTTTGAGGTCTGGTGCCACCTGCTCGCTGCATCGGTCCTCATTTTGCACAGTGTGAGGGGACTGGGACATACCTGCGTCGGGCTGCTAGGTTGGGATGTGGTGGCTGGCACGGAGAAGTGGCTGCAGGGGTCACAGGTGCTTTCAAGGTATAGTTGTGATGCACATGGAGGTGCCGAGGGTTTGGCAAGTGCCAGGCCCTGCCCTGGGCACCTGGATCACTGCGCTCACCAAGCCCTCGGCCTTGTGAGCCAGTGACCTGGAAGAAGCATCGCATGGCCCGCAAGGGCAAGATTGGATTTAACAGCAGCCACATTAGAAACATAAAAAATAGGTGAAATTCATTTTAATAATGGATTTGGCCTAATTGGATGTGTCCCCAATCATATCATCTCAGTGTATAATCAATACCAAAGATTAATGAGGTATTGAGCAGGGTTGTGTTTCTTTGCCGCCACCTGTAAGCTCTGTTCTACACTGAGAGCGCCTCCCAGTGTGGCCAGCTGCAGCAGCCACCTGTCACCATTTGCCTCAAGGCAGGGGTCCTGGGAAGCTGAGTGCGGCACTCGATGTAGCCCTGACTTGGTGTCGCCTTAGGGAACGCACACAGAGACTTGGGGGTCCTTGGCTGACTCTTGTCTCCCGACTTCCAGGCCAGGTGAACCGGCTGCCCTTCTTCATCAATCACTTCTTTGACACGTACCTGCTCATCAGCGAGGACACACCCGTGGGTGAGTTGGCACACGGGCCGGAGTGGGCTGGGGGTGGGGTGGCCTTTCCCATAAGAGAAGGGGCTCACAGAGGTTGAGACCATCTTCCGCGTGACTAGAAGCACTTGTGCAGTGCTTGTCTGGTGGCTGCTCGGATAGCTCCAGGGAGGGACACCAGGTGTGCGCTGTGGTTTGCCATTCAGTAGTGGCGTTCTACGCAGTGAGAGCTCGTCACTCAGCCCACGGTGCTCCTTTTCCACTTGCAGCATTAGCTTTGGCCTGCAGAATGGCTCACTCGTGTCCCACTCTACCCCTTGTGGATGTTAGCTTTTTTTTTTTTTTTTTTTTTTGAGACAGATCTCACTGTTGTTCAGGCTGGCCTCGAGCTCATTTTGTAGCCCAGGCTGACCTCCGACTCTCAGTGATCCTCCTGCCTCAGCCTCCTGAGTGCTGTGGTTCTGGGCGTGCGCCACCACGCCTGGCTTCTTGTGGATGTTTGAAGATGGCAGCTCTGGTGGTTTGTTTTGTGGACCTTTGTGCTTTTCTGCGATGACGCAGCTTTCTGCATTCGCTATGTCCGGTTTCATTATGAGAGATAGGAGATGGGATTTGGGAGTCCAGCCTGCAGCTGCTGCTGGGCAAGCAGCAGCCCCTAAACGTGTCCCTCATGTACGCCCTCATCCTTGCCTGTCCTCATTTGCAATGGTGTCACTGTAGGGAAGGTGCCTGTCGCCTGGGGTTTCTTACACTCAGGTCTGCCTGCTCCGTGGGCACAAGGACAGGGGTGTGAGCCAGAGGCTCATACTGACATAAATCAGGTCGGTATGTAGCATCTTTTTTGGAGCACTGTGATACTTGAAAGTGAGGTGGGGGCTTGGAGAGAGGGGCACTAACAAGTTACTTGCCAAATGTCAACTGCTCATTTGCACAAAACCAAATGAGGGGGCTGGGGAGATAGCTCAGAGGCATAAGCACCTACCTGGCAAGCACAAGGTCCAGAGTTTGATCCCTGGACCTGCATGCGGTTCTGGCCTTGGAACCCCAGGCATGCTGTGCTGGCCCCGGAGTACTGGGCACACCATGCTGCCCTGGAACCAGGCATGGTGGTGCATGTCTGTAATCCCAGCACTTGGGAGGCTGAGACAGGAGGATTGCTATGAGTTTGCGATCAGCCTGGGGGCTACAAAAATGAGCACAAGGCCAACCTGAGAACCTATCTCAAGCAAACAGACAAACAAACAAACAAACCAAATGAGGGTGTGTGGCAGAATGGACACTCTTCTCCAGACTCTGCTAACCCTGGAGCCCTAACGGGACTGACTCTCCCCATTAGGGCTGCTTGCAGCGGCTGTGAGCAGCCCCTAGCATGATCTCTGGGGGAGAATATTTTGCAGTAGGTATGTGTCTGAGTGCTGTGGAGCTTGTCCCCATGTCCCAGAAGTGGCTCCTTCTCTGATGGCAAACTGGGCTTGGAAGGATGAGCTTGGGGTTTGGGTGGATAGGAGCATATCCCTGAAGGCTTAGCCACCCTTCTGGGCTGGAAAGGGTGCCTGTGTGGCTCGAGCTTTTTGCTTCCCTCTGGATTGGCTTGGGGGTGTTTGTGGGCTCCTGCACCATGACGCTGTGTCCTGTCTATGTGGCTTGTGCCGTCACCCAGACCAGGCATGCAGCTGGCACAGAGAGAACAGGATGGGCACCCAGTTTGAGAGTACGCGGAAGTCAGTGAACACTTAGCAACTCCGACCTCCTGGCTCCTTCTTCAGGGCATTAGGCATATGTGGGTGTCCATCTGCTAGGCCTGGGTGCTGTGGACACAGGAGCAGTGGACAGATGAATATAGCAGTCAGGGTACTGAGAAGTAGGGTCCCAGCCAGGTGCCTGAAGTCCCCCTGTAGAATGGAGGAGGAGTTGGGGCTTTTTCTAGTGTGGTGGGGAGAGAGGTGTTCGGGACAGGCTTTTGTCACTGTCCTATGTCCCTTCTTCCTGTAGGAGGTTCTCAGGGTGGAGGGTCTGCCTTGGGGCAGGTGAATACCAGAGGCAGGCATGCTGGCCACTCACCAGCTGGCCCTGGGGCTGGCTGGGGGATGAAGGCCCCTGTCAAGTGGGCAGTGCTGGCTGTGCCCCCCATGCTGTGATCCTGCACGGCTGCACTCGGCCCCGAGTGTGGAGTCCTCAGCAGCCCGTGCTAGAGGGAAGGTGACCCCGAGCGGGTGCATCTGGCTCGGCAGGTACTGATCCTGACACGATGTGCAGGATGCCCACCTGGGAGCCCCCAGCAGGCCCTGCTCCCCTTGCCTCGGGCTGTGGCTCTCCATTGTCTTTTGCAAATATCTTCATCAATTGGCCTCCAGGAACAATGCCCAGGACTTGGCCCTGTGGAGGTGGAGCTTGGCTGGCAAAGTGGGGGCACCTGTCTGGGACTGTGGGATTGACCCTGGCTGCAGGGGCTCTAGGAGTGAGAGGAGCCTCCGTGGACTGCTTGTGTCCTGGGGGGGGCGTGGGTGCAGAGCTGGACTAGCACCCTACTGGTCTCTTTCTTGCCTTTAAGTAGGGATGGGGCAGCGTTGGCCGGAACATCAGGAGCCCAGTTCCTGTTCCTTGCTGAGGGACTGGGCACAGGGCTGCACCTCTCTGGGTTCTACTTTGGTGTCTCACCAGTGAGAGGGCATTGGAAAGATGGACCCCATGGGCTGTGCCCTGGGCAGCCGTGGTGTGTCCTGGTCCTCAGGTCTGACATCCTGGCCCTTCCCGTGAGTGTCGGCCCACAGCCCTGAGCTCTTCAGAGGGTACCTGTGATCTTGTGGATGCAGCAGGCTCTGTGGGTGCTGGCCTCTAACCAGCAGTGGCCAGGACAAGGGCCAAAACTTCTGTCCAAGGACTGTCCCCTTGCCTGCCTGGAGAGTGGGGTGGCCTAGAGAGGTGGCCCTGAGGCTTGGTACTTACTGACCATTTACTCTCAGAACATCAGGGTTTCTCTCTGCAAAATAGGAGTAGGATCTTCCCCTCACACATCTAATCCCACCAGCTCCGAAGCTCCAGAGCCACATGCCTGGAACGTGACATCACTAACGTGGGATGAATGGTCGGGGCTGGGGGCAGACGGGGCTTCCAGCTTCAGGCCTGGACACCAGCTTCTGCGTGGGCGCATGGTGGTAGGACTCCTGGTCTTATAGGGTTGCGCAGTGTGAGCATTCCAGGAATGAAAAACCTTTCTTAATAGTAACATGAAGCCTGCCTCCCTGGGTCGGCTACTATCAGGTCGGATTCCGACTGCTGGAGCCTCTCGGAATAGTCATCATCACCATCGCCATCATCCAGTGTATTCACATGATACGTTCTCTAAATTACTGTAAGTTGCATTTACTGAATGCTCAAGGCATGTCCCAAGAGCTTTTGTGCATTAATTCATTTAAAAATTTCCCTTTAAGACTTAGAGGAAGGGGCTTTGTGTCAGTGCTGGTACTGCACACTCGGGTCAGAGACAGGACTGTCACCAGCCCCAACCCCCAAGCCTTCCCGTCCTCTTTCATTCTCGCCTCACCTTGCAGTGCTGGCCCAGGGCCAGGATGGCAACGGCAGGCGGAGCGCAGCTGTCGGAAACCCCTCTCCGGCTGCACTGCCTTGCTGTCTGCTCACCGGGCAGTGCTCTCCTTGAAGACCCCTCCTCCCAGGGAAGGCAGAGGCAGGGGAGCAGCTCTGCCAACCCCCAGTCCATTACCGTCACCCACCTCCCCAGGGAGACCCCTCACAGTGCGTCCTGTTTCGATGTGCAGAAGAGCCTGGGCTGGGTGTGGGGGAAGGAGGTGGGTCCCTGACTGGTGCTGGTCGGGGTGGTTGGCGTCACCCCTGCCTTGGCTCTGGCTGTCAGCTGCAAGTGGCCCTGGGGCACCTGTGGCTTGAGAGACAGGGCTGCGGGCGTGGAGTCTCCTGCGTGTCTGAGTCCTTCCCCGGGGTCGCCTTGGCAGGCGCACCATCGCCGTGTGGCCAAGCGCAGTCTGAAGTCCTTGTGACCTTCTGCCGTTTTCCCATCGGGGCCCGTCTTCTCCATGGTGACTGTAGGTTCTCCTGTAGCTGCTCCACGTCAGACACTGGTGGCCCGGGGCTCAGCTTTCGCTCCTTTATAACCTCCTCAGTCCCATAGGACCTGGTCTGGTCTTGTGCACGAGACGCGATAGGGCCGGTGACAGCTCTGGCAGTTATGCTCCCTGCCTCAGAGGGACTCCAGATTCCTGCAGCCCCTCCCCTGCTCAGCATTTACCACTGGGTGTTAAAGGGAAGCCCTTGCCCTCCAGTGGTGATGCCAGACCTGCTTTCGCCCACCCCTGCCTAGGCAGAGGCTGGGCTCTCTTAGTCAGCTGTCACTCCATCCTACTGCTTCTGCAGATCCAGTGCTCGGAGAGAGCCCTGATTCCTCTTTCTCTCTTTATCTCATATCCAGTCCATCAGGAAATCTTAGTTCTGTGTGCAGAATAGTTCTGAAATAGTGAGCATGTTCACACATACACACACACACACACACACACACACACACACACACACACACATTATCCCAGCAGTATGGGAGGCTGAGGCAGGAGGACTGCAAGTTTGAGTCCAGTCTGAACAACATAGCAATTGAATGAGATTGTACCTCAAAGTAAAACACTGATAAAGGGCTGAGCATGTAGCTCAATATGAAGGCCTCAGCGTCAATCTCTAGGGCCACAACCGTTTTCCTCCTGCCTCTTCCCTTCTTCCTACCACAGCCTGAGCCTGGGCCATCCCAGCAGCTCCCCAGGTCTCAGTGGTCTCCCTGCACCAATTGAGGGGCCTGCTCCCCCCAGCACAGCCTGTTCCCACATCTTCCCAAGTCCCCCCACCTCGGGTTCAATGCCAGCCTTCTCAATGCCACCCAAGCTGCTGGCAACCATCCCAGCCACCTCTCAGAGTCCAGCTCCCTTCCTCTCCGACGCCCTCCACATGGGCTCCTCAGGGCTCCTTCAGGGTGAAGGCCAAGTTCCTTCCTCCCAGCCTTGGCTGCCACGGCCCCTGCTGCTGGGAACGTGATGAGCTGCGTTGGTCCCGATGCCAGCTCCTCTGCGCGACTTCCTGGGTCTCTCCTGGCAGGGCCCGAGTTGCTGCCTTTGCTCTCTCTAGCCCTGGTCGCCCTAAGTGCCAGCGTGGTTTCTGCTTGCTCCCTGTGTTCCCCCTTGGACTCTTGAGTACTTGCAGGTGGTGAGGCCACCTCTGTGTCTCAGGGGGCAGCTCCGTGGCTATCTTGTGCCTGGAATGCGGGGTGCTTTGGGGAAGGCCTGCGGTCTGTGTGTGGGGCTCCTCCAAGGCACCGCCCTCCACCCTGTGGGTACTTGGGACTTGTGCTGCCCTAGCCAGGGGGTGTGAGAGGCGTGCGTTGGTGGCAGCGGGGCTGACAGCTGGGCATGGGGCCCAGGAGGGCACTTTCCCTGGATGGCACGGACGCTGAACGTGCCTGTGTGTGTGAATGGCGGAGCCTCAACATCCCAGCTCCCCGCTGGAGCTATCTGTGGTATGTTTGTGGGGACCGTTGGGTGCTGAGCCCTGGCTGGTCCTAGGGACTAGTAGGAAGCAACAGCCAGAAGCCAAGCTTTGGAACCACCAGGCTGACACAGGAGCTTGGGCAGTATCCTAGAGGCGGTGGAGCCATCCGTTACGGCCACCACTCTCAGGCTGCAGGAACGAAGGGGTGGTGTCTCCTATCCTAGTTCTAAACACCCCATCCAGTAGCCTCTCCAGTTCCCCCAGGAAGAGCAAACTGTCACACCCGTCACCTCTACCTTCCAGACACCCTGCCGTGTGGCCTCACTGACTGCAGCTCCCCAGCTACTCCTCCACCTCAGCCAGTCCGCTGGCCCCAGTGGCCTGTCCCTTCCCCCCTGGCTGATTCCTGCTCACCATCCGGGTGCTGCTCACCTGTCATCTGCCCTGTGAGGCCCCTGGCCTTGCTGCCCCCTCCTCCCCAGCTTCGTCATCAGGGCTGCGAGAGCCTGTGAAAGTCTGGTTATTTGTGCGTATCTCCTGCACTATTAATCTTTACATATTAATTTTATTAATATCGACATTACAATTAATGGCCACTTCAGCGCTGGCGTGTGGCATAGCACTGTGGAGTGGTAACATCAGCCACGGCTTACTGACTGCAGCCTCCAGCTGGACTTCTGTTAGGCCTTCAGATGTGTGACCCCCTGGGGTGCTCCATGACCCCCTAGATGGGCGGGTTATCTCCACTTCAGAGCGGGCAGCTAGGTCTCCTGTCCTCTGTACCAAGCACAGTGCCCCACACCACGGGGCCTTGGCAGCTGCTTGGAGAATGAGCAAGTGGCGAGTGAGAGAATGAATGAGTGGTGTCACATCTAGCTGAGTCCCCTCCCCTTGGCTCCCTGTCCCTCTCTGTCACCCAGGGTGGTACGCATAGAACTACCTTCCCCACGTAGAATCCCCAGCACCCCAAAGCATCTTGAGCCACAGTTAAGGTGGTAATGCCCATACTGATCACCTACAGAAGTAAATTAGTCTTGTCAGGAGCCATTGAGATGGGAGCTCCGGATTCATCCGGGTGGAGCGGGCCCAGGCGGTGCTGGCGTCGCTGCCGCTCAGTGCTGATTAATTTCTCCATAAACTCCATCAGTGCCCAGCTGTTTCATCTGGACCCGGAGAGAGCAATTTTCAGGTGGGCTGACCTGCATCAGCAGCCTCAGCAGACGGAAGCCTGTGAGCCTGCACCCCGCTGAGTGGGTGGGAGATGGTGTGTGTGTGTGTGTGTGTGTGTGTGTGTGTGTGTGTGTGTGTGTGTGTGTGTGTGTGGAGCCAGCCCTCTGGGGTGGGACTTGGGAGTGCTGGGAGAGGTCTGGGCTTTTCCAGACTGGACTGACATCCAGTGTCCTGCAAGAGGCTGTCCCTCCTCTCTAGGCCTCCTCCTCTTGGCTCCTGAAAGGGCAGAAACTGCTCTTGGGAAGAGATGCAGAACCACAGGGCGTGGACGATTTCCTCTTCTCCAGATGTTCCTTAGTCTGATCCAGGTGGGAGGGGCTTAGGGTACCCAGGGCAGCTCCTTGGCAGTGGCTGGTGGTAGGGCTGCAGGAACAGCAGGGCCACAGGGCCAGGCTGTGAGGAACCCGGCAGGCCCTGACTGCAGCTGGGTGTGCAGGTCTGTGGCTAGTCCTTGCTCCTGACCACAGTACCAAGCAGGGCGACCTGGTATAATAGGGACACAGAGATACAGAAATCAGCATGGAGGAAAAGGCAGAGGAGGCTGGGGCTCAGGGCACTGGGGATCCCCACCTTCATACTATCCCTACCTGAGAGCCCTCGAAACTGCTGTCTTAGTCAAACTGTTGCACTTTATGGTTGGAGAAAGAGGCCCACACTGCCTGTGTAGAATCCAGCTCTGCCTCAGTTTCTCTATCTGCCCAGTGGGGATAATGATTCTAAGTTTGCCTTTGTGCGTTTGTGTGGACATCAGAGGAGCCAGTTTTATAGCAGTTAGGACTATGCTGACTTGGAACAGGCGCTTCACAGGTCAGCTGTGACTGAAGCGCACTCACTCCTGACTCCAGCAAACACTTTTAAGAGGTGCTGTGAGGAATCAAACAGCTCCTTTGCTGCCCACTAGAGAAGCCACCCAAGCTGTCCACGCCATGGGAAGCCTGTGGGGGCCCTTAGCATGGACAACAATCAAAAGACCCATTTTTTACAGAAGTTCCTCAGAGGACTAGTAGCTGGAATGTATAAGCACTCAAAACTATTAGACCCCCAAAAGAAAAGGCTCCAGCTGGGGCTGGCTGGCGAGGCAGCTCAGTGGACTAAGTGCCTGCTTGGGCAGGTGTAGGGACTGGGGTTCGATCCCTGGTACCACATGCTGTGCTGGCCCAACTCCTGGGCACACTGAGCTGGCCACAGAGTCCAAGCTTGGTGGCACACGCCTGTAATCCCAGTGCTGGGGAGGCTGAAACAGGAGGATCACAATGAGTCCAAGCTGTGTAGTGAGTCCCTATACCAAATACATTAAAAAAGGGGGGGGTGGCAAATGAAATGAACAGACACTCCTCAGAAGAAGGAAAGATAGTTAATACGTACATGAAATAATGTTCAGTATCTCTGGCCATTAGAGAAATGCAAATTAAGACAGCACTGAGATTCCTTCTTATTCCAGAAAGAATGGCTGCCAAGGCATCAAGCAGTAACAAATGCTAGAGTTGGTATGGAAGGACCGACCAGTGGCCCCTCTTCACTGTTGGTGTGAATGTACACTGGAGCCTTGACCAGTTTATTCTCTGTCTAGGTACCGTCCTGAAAGACTTAAAGACACATTACGGTGACACATGCTTACCCATGCATTTATTTATTTACTTATTTATTTTCATTTTATGTATTTGGTACAGGGTCTCACGATTCGACTCATAGTGATCCTCCTGTTTTCAGCCTCCCCAGCTCTGGGATTGCAGGTGTGTGCCATCACGCTGTCTCAGTAGCCAGCTCCTGGTGCCCGGGGCAGGGCCGGCATGGCATGCAGGACTGGGGATTGAACCCCGGGCCCTGCGCTTGCCAAAGCAGACGCTTTGTCCACTGAGCTATCTCACCAGCCCTCGCACACCCATGTCTACTAGCAGCACAGTTCACAATACTACATTTCAGAAGTGACCTGTATGTCCATCGACGGATGAATGGATAAAAATAAATGTATTTACATGCAATGAAGTTTTGTTCTGCCATAAGGAAGGACAAACTTGAGTCATCTGTGGGCAAGTGGGTGTACCAGGAGATAATAATATGGGGTGAAATAAATCAGAAAAACAAGCTTAAATATTGCACGGTTTCTCTTATATGAGAAACCCAAAATATAAACCAAGAGCAAAATGAAAGACAATAGGAAGCAGCAACACAGATCTTTTGCAGAGGGGGGAGGGGACCAAGAGATGGGGGAGGGGAATGAGAGGCGTAGATAGGGATCAGAAGAAGAATTAAACGCATTGTGTACACATCCCAGTTTCCCACCTAGAGCTGTAAGCAGTGCACTGCAAATATGTACTTAAAAACCCAAAACAAACAGAAAACACCCCAAAGACCCAGCCTGGACAAAGGCCAGTGAGACGGGCTGCAGCCGGTGAGACTCGGTGAAATTCGCTCTGCCCAGCTGCACCCAAGGGGAGGGAGCCCAGCTGCAGGAGGGGAGACAAGGGCAGACTCCCCCGCGCTCCCAGGGCTGCCTGCGTGGTTGTTGGCCCAGAGGCCCAGGGTCGGGTGCTGCCTGCCCGAGCTTTGTAGCACAGTTATGACAAATGCGCCACTTTTAAAATTGAGGAAATAAATCTCCATACCCCCAAGATCATGTTGGGGGTCAGCCGTAGGCCCTCCCTGCACTTGGGGGAGCACTGGTCTAGAGTTTTATGTTTACTTTTAAGATTTTTTTTATTTTGAAATAATTTTAGACTTACAGCAAAGTCATTAGAAACAGTAGGGTGAGGGCCCCTCACTGGGATGGCCTGGATGTCAGCACCCTCCCCAGTTGGGGAAACCAGGAGAATAACATGGACATGAGGCTGGCAATGGCATTTCATGCAAGTCTCGCCGGCTTTCCCCTCGATGTCCTTGTTCTATAGGTAAGAGGACTTTTTGCGCTTCTGCTTTTTCACCCCTGGAACTGTCTGGACCAATGCAGTCTTCCATGTTTGTATCCGTAGACACACAGGCTCGCTGGTTCACTCAGCAAATAGTTCTTGGTGTCTTCTGTGGGTCAGCCAGAGCAGGGTAGGAGGATGGACGAGGCACAGCCTCTGCCCTGATGGAGTGACCCTACGAGCAGGGAGGCAGAGCTGGTGACACAGAGCAGATGTGAAGAACAGGCAACGGCATTAAATGCCAAGGAGGAGGCCCCATGGTCTGCGGAAGCTGAGGTCCATGGAGAGCGGGGGGCCTAACATCCTGCATCTCCAGTTCTCCTCTCCCCCTCCTCTTAAGGATCGATGGCGGGCCTGAGATAAGCCCCTAGGGTCTAGGGTAGGAAGTCTGATGCATCCTATTCTGGTCCAACAGTTTCATTTTATAGTTGGAGTCACTGAGGCCCGGGGTGGGGGAGCCTACTTGGGGTCCTGTGAGTTACCTCTGCATTCTTGTCTCTAGCAAGATCTGACGTCACAGGCCAGGCCAGTAGTGATGTCCTGGGGGAAGGGAGCAGCTTTCTGGTTTGGAGACTCTGAATTGAGACTTGAGTTTGGAGGGAGGAGCCAGGAGCCCCAGAGCCATAGGGCCCTGGGTGGAGCACGTAAGGAGGAGGTGGGGCTGCCCAGGACTTCTGGAGCCATCAGCAGACGAGTCCTGGGTCTTGGGCCGTGGGGAGGATTTTCTCTTCCCTGTGGGTGCTTCTCTGGCCTTGCCTCCCTGCCTGCCTCTCCTTGGCACCCCAGGCCCTCCACAGGTGTGGGTGCAAGGTGAGGCAGGTGTTGGCGGCAGCCATAATCATGCTGATGATAATGACAGCGTGGCACCTGGTGTGTGGGCACACCATGAGCAGTGCGCACCCAACATCTGTGCCAGGCTGGGCTGTAGGGGAGGGGTGGGCAGGACCCACACATCCCAGATAACCAGGGAAGTGCCCCGTGTTTAATGACACACTTACTCTGTATGTAGCATACACATTACTTCACTGGCTCTTCATAGCAAACCAAGTGTGTGGGTCTTAAAACTTCCATTTTGCACATGAAGAAGCAGAGGTTCAGAGAGGTTAAGGAGCTTGCATGGAGCCACACAGCTGACATAGGATGCAAATTGGACTTACACGCAGAGCTACCTGACCTCAAGCCTATGCACTTTATCATAGCTCTGGGATTCTGTATGTGGATCTTTGCTCTTAAGGAGTTCCAGTCCAGAGGGGGCAAAAGGGCCTGTGGGAAATAACCAGCCCACCAAGAGGAAGTCGGAAGGGTGAGCTACAGAGAGCTCTTAAGGCCCTGGAGAGTATTCATTCTGGGCACAGGGACAAAAAGGTAGAACAGGAAGGTGGCCCTGAGTGCATAGGCTGACCACCTTAAGCCCAGGGGAGAGCAGGTTGGCCGGTCCTGGTGGCCGGGTCAGGCTGGTCCTTTACTCCTGCATCTTGTTAGCCAGGTTGCCTGTGCGGTCTGGCTCAGCTCTCCAGGAAGGCTGGCACCTGTTCTGTCCTCATTTCTGGGCACAGCCAGGGACGGCCCAGCATCCCCCAGTGACAGGCTGTAGAACCAGGACTTGGCTCCCTTGGTCCACCTTCCCTGCCCCCTGCAGCGTGGCAGGGACGAGTTTTCCCTTGGTTGGTGGCTTACTTACTCTTCTCTTGTTGCTGGGACAAATACCCGACACCCAGAATGAAGGAAGGAAAGGTTTATTTGGCTTACAGTTACTGATGGTTTCAGTCCATATTCAGCTGGCTCCAAGGCAAGAAAGCAGCACAAGCACTTTGCCTTTCCTGATGGCGGCAAAGAGCAAGAAAGAGCACGCGGGAGAAGCAGCAGCAGCTCAAGCAGCTAACTTCTCCCCCCTCCTTACACTGTAATGCAAATCACCTGCCCCAGGGCTGGTGCAGGTCCACACCCACAATACTCAATCACAAACTCCAGAAGCTGCCCAAGACTGCTTGAGGCTTTGGGGGGGACACCTATATACAAACCATAGCAGTTGGTCACGCAGAGAGGGGCTGGGTCAGAGCCCCGCCCCAAGAAGAGGATTTGGCCAGAACAGCTCAGTCTCAGAGAAGAGACCTGGGCCCCGGGCTCTGTGCACACAGCTGTGTGAGCTGGAGCCTCTGGGGCCTCACCTGAAGGGCATTGGAAGGGGGGCACCCTCCCACAGAGGGCAGTCCTGCTGCAGAGTGTGCAAACACTCAGCCCACTTGCTCCTGGGCCGCGACCAGTGGTGTGGGGGTGGGGCAGGGCTAGCGGATGAGCCTGGCACAGGGTGTGCTGAGCTTGCAGCCGGCGGGGATACTTGGGCTCCTTGGGAGCAGCCCAACGTGTAATTTATAAGAAACCCCTCCAGCTGGTGGGGGCGGCAGAGGCAGGCAGCGCCGGCCCGGCACTTGTCATGGCTCCTGACCCTTTCACATCGCGGGGGACCCATGAGCCGGACTATCCAACCATGGCTTAGCCCACAGTAGGAGACCGGGTGGTTTTGCCAGTCCTTCACCGAGAAAGAGAAGTAAAGCTGTCCTTTGGGGCAAGGACCTCCCTGAAGTCCCCGACGTGGGTGTCCCCACTTCCTGCTCTGCCCCATCTGAGGGTGGTGCGCTAAGCTCGGGGAGGGGAAGCACAAGGCCTGGATTTTAGTCCCAGTGCAGTGACTTCCTAGCTGTGTGACCACAGGCAAGTTCCTTAGCCCCTCTGAGCCTCGTTTCCCTCCTCTGGGAATAGAGAGGCTGGTGCCTGTCCAGCCAACTTCATGCGTTGCTTAGGAAGGAGCTTTGAGAAGGACAGTGCTGCACAGATGTTAAATGTGGCTTTGTCTGAGCGACTGGTCTTTTGGTGCCTCTTCTTCCAGGAAGCCTCCCTTGCATCTTCTGCAAATGTGGACTCTTTTGCTTAACCTCTCTCTGCTTCACTTTTACTCAGTTACAAGGTAGGGATAGGGATCACATTAGTGTTTCCTTTTGGGACTGTGGCAGTGATGAGGTGAATGAGTGATGAAGACGAGGCATTTAGGCGCCTGTTGGGCACACAGGAAACTCTGATAGACATCGAGGAACTCTGCCTGCCTGCCTTCCCCATCACCCTGCTGTGTGTCGGGCACTGTGCTAAGGACTTCCTGTTCGCCTTGTTGGTCCCATGCCTGCAACACCCCGTGGAGGAGTAGATAGGGGGCCTGCTTGACAGATCTGGAAACTGAGGCTGAGGGCTGTCTCCCAATCAAGGGCTCACACTCGTGAGTGGCTGAGTTGGTCTCTGTGGCTTCGTGACCAGCAAGGCTCTTTGGCGCAGAGTGGAGTCCGGGGTCCTTACTGCTCCTGTCTGGCCTCTCTTCTGCTTCCTCATGTGGCTTTGTGATATAGTGGGTGGAGGGGGTGAGAGCCACAAGCCTTGGTCACCTCTGGCCTGGCCCCTGGTAGGTGGAGGGACATGCCTGGGGTCACGGTGCTGCCCGAGGCTCCTTTGCTGGGCTCTGGGGATGCAGGACTGTGTGCAGTGGGGTCTGAGCTCCTCGCAGGATTGATTCAACCTTTGGAAGGATAATTCAAGATGAATATGCTGTGTCCAGCCGAGCGGCCCCGAGATGGAGGGATTATTGAGCGTGGGGCTGCTCTGCGGCATCGGTTGCTTTATGAGCTCTCTAGAGAAACCCTATGTTGCAGGGAACTCAGGCCTGACGGGCACAGAGGCGTGCGCCTCCCACAGCTACCGCCAGGGCCAGGAAGTGGCTGCCACCCCATTCAGTGCAGTTGTTGTCCCCTCCATCCCACTCACCCAGCCCCATTTTTTCCTCTGTGCTGCCTCAGAATGTGAGGGAAAGTGGAGCCCAGCTTTGTGTCCCTCTGACCCCATGCTGCCTTAGGTAGAGAGGAGGTGAGTGGGCCTGAGCCTGCAGTGACAATTCTGATTGCTGACACCTGTCACCCAGGGGGTACCTCTTTTGCAGGTTGACTGGAAATTGGAACGTGTCCAACATGCAGGGACTCAGTAACCCTCAACTGACCCCGACCCCTAGCCTATATTTCCTCATCTGTCACAGCTCTTGCCACCCCTTCTGGATTCTGGAGACACAAGCCTGAGGTGCTTTTGAAGGCAGGAAGGAAGCATGTGCCAAGACCCTGTTCGGTGGGATGTCCTGGGATGAGCAGCAGTGACAGTGCAAAGGACAGGGTGGCCTTCCTTGCTTGGTGTCCCTGGGAGCCAGGGGGTGGAGGCGCATGGTGGGTCCAGTCCTGTGTGTAGTGACCGTGGCTGTCCTGGCCAGGAGCACATTCACCGTGGCTGCGTGGCCTTGGGCTGGAAGCCCTTTCTGAGGACGAGCTGTTGTGAGGGGGTGATGAGGAGAGCCTGGGGACAGTTGGAGACAGGAGGACATGGGTGGCAGGGCTTCCCACAGCAGGAGTCCCCCAGGAGAGGGTACAGTGACAGCAATAGCCCCTCTTTGACAGTCTGAGTCTCGCCTGTGTCCCCCCTCATTGCGGGACAGTATGATTGAGGGCAGTTGCTGAAAGCACCTCTCAGCCCTTGGCACGTTCCCTACCATCAGGCGAGGAGAAGACTGGGACTTGCCCAGAGCCAGTATCCAGTGGGAACCAAGCCATCCTACCCATGGGCCCCTGAGAGGGCTGCCTCAGTTTCCTGGACCTGCCCACCTGCAGGCTCCTGCCTGGGCTGTCCCCTGTACTCCCTACACCTTAGCCAGAGCTTGCCAAGTTGACAGATGTGTGATGTGGAGGGGGAGTGGCAGGAGAGGGGACACCGAGGGCCAAGCTGCCACTCCCGCCCCGCCCCTGTGTTTACAGAGTGGCTGCACAGCAGTGGACGTAATTACTCCTGACTGGCCTTCATTAAAAGCTCTGGAGCAATTTATAGTCAATTAGGGAGAAAGGAGCTGCTTCCCTGTTTGATGGGTGCCCCCCCCCGTGCATTTGGAGAGAGTCCTGCCGGAGTCCCCCGTAGACCAGGTAGGCTCAGGATGGTCAGGGAAGAGGGGTGATGCTTCGGAAGCCGTGAGTTGCTGCCCTCAGCCAACAGAGAGCCACGGGCCACGGCTCCTGGCTGCACCCCCAGTGTGTGTGGCTCCGTGCTATGGAGGTAGGGCTGTGCCCTGAGTGTTTGGCTATGTAGAGACCTCCCTCTAGCAATCACTGTGCTCTCAGAGCCTCAGTTTTCTCATCTGTACATCTACCTGGGTGCCCTGCCTGGACAGGTGCCTTCTAACAGAAGACCCTTCTGATGTCCTCAGTCCCAGGTCCTCCTGGGCCTGGCCCGGTCTCTGCCTCCCTCTCAACACAAAAGGCCAGAAGACAGCTAGGAGACTAGTGTTCTGGCCTGGGCTTCAGTCTCAAGCTGTCTGAGGTGAATGAACTCTTTCTGGCCCCGAGTTCAATTGAGACAATTAATATGTTTTCCAGCCTCATTTTCACATCTAAAGTGAAAATAGATTCGCTGAACTCTGTGTGGGAGAATGGACATTTCCACAGCTAAGATCACTGCTCTGGTTTGCCAGATACCTGCCAATCAGAAAGCCAGTACTGCCTTTGAGTCCCCTAAGTGAGAAGATCTGAGTCCATTTGGGAAGTGGCAGTAAATTGGTCACATCGTGAAGTTAGACTAGGGGGTCACATCAAGAAGACAAACTGGGGCCAGGGAGATAGTTCAGTGGAATAAGTGCTTGTGTGGCAAGCGCAAGGTCCTGAGTTTCATCCCTGGCACCACAAAAAAAAAAAAAAAAAAAAAAGGACAGGCTGCCCTGAGCGCCAAGGGGCCATGTCCCTGCCTCAGCCTCCTTGTGGGAGGTGGTATCTGTGTCCAGCGTAGAGCCTGGCACATTGGCCTACCCTCACCACCTGGCGGGAAGGGTCAGTCACCCGTTTCTTTCCAGTGGCATTCTGCCCAGTCCTCTGCTCATCAGAAGTACCACAAGAAGTGGGGACAGGGCCACCCTGTGGCCCTGGCCATTCCTCCCGCTGTAGGACTTGCACTGGGTCCCTAGAATTTAGAGAGGTGGAGTAGCTCGGGGATGTCCACATGGGGGAAGGAATTTGTGTTCTCTCACCACCAGCATTCCAGTCACTGTTCCTTCCTCTGCGAATTAGGACATTGATTTTCTTGTCACCGTGCATCAGTAGGTGAAAAGTCCCGAGGATGTCCGAGAGCCACTGCCTGAGGTCTGGAGCATCTGCATATGAGAACTGGCTTATTTTGTCCAAAGTGAAGAGTTCCTGGTTCTCTATCCCTCCTTCAGTTCAGGCAGTGGCCTGCCACCCTCAGATCAAAGCCTAGCTCCTCTGGGGTCTCAGACACTGGCCAGCTTTTTTTTTTTTTTTTTAATTAATTTATCTATTTGTATTTAGTACAGGGTCTACTGGGTCTCACAGATCAGACTCATAGTGATCCTCCTGTCTTCAGCCTCCCAAGCACTGGGATTACAGGCATGTACTGCCACGCCCCGTCTTAATCACGGTCTCAGTGTGCCCTGGGGGCGGGGCCAGCACAGCACACTGGGGGTCAAACCCTGGTCCCTGCATCTGCCTAAGCAGGTGCTTTAATCTGCTGAGCTATCTGGCCAGCCCCAACCTGGCCAGCTTTTTTTGAGGAAGGTGTAAATGTTGTCCAGTATCCTATCTTTGGAACCTCACTAGAATTTTTTATTTAAGCAACATGGAGAATACTTATTCTATCAGTAACTACTTTGTGCCCCTTTAGTCCTACCACAGCCCTGTGAAGAAGGTGCTGAAGGCCAAGTAGCCCTTCTCCAAAATGCTATGACCAGAAGTGTTTCAGATTTTGGAATTTTTCAGATGTTGGGATATTTGCACAGAATTTGCCAGTTGAGCACCCTTAGCCTGGAAACCTGAGCCATTGTGCTGGTTTTTCAGGTCAGGTGTGCTTCACTGTACTGTGATTGCTCCCATTTTATACATAAGGAAACCGAGGCAAAGAAGTTTAAATGACTTGCTGAGCTCTTTCAGCCAGGTGAACGGAGGTGGTGCTGGGATTTGAACTTGGGCACCCCTCCTCTCAGCCGGTGTGTTCTGCTGCCCCCCCCCCCCCGGACACCAGCAGGAAGAGCGGCTGCTGTCTGCTGAGCACACACAGTGCTTTGTCCACGTTAGTCCAACACGTCCTTTATCGGAACCCATCCAGCAGGTGCTTCTGTCCGTATGGGGCTGACGGGGAGCCTGAAGACCAAAGAAGCAGCGAGCTTGCGGGTGAGCACAGACCTAGAAGCCTGCATTCCCACCTCCTCCCTGTCCTTCTGTTGACGGTGTCCTGTCCAGTTAGCATCGAGAGCTGTGATTTAGAAAGGGCCCTCGAGGTGCCAAGACGTGGTCTGTGGTGACCCACTCGGGCCTCGCTGTGACCCAGGGCCCGGGTATTGTGATCTGCTTCTGTATGGTTCTGTGTGAGACACTCAGCACATGGGGAAAAGCAGAGTGCGCCATGTGGTAGGGTTGTGTGTCGGCACACAACATGGCAACAAATGCCCTAGGTAAGTGACTTAGGAAGAGAAAAGTCCACTTGGGCTCACAGTTCTGGAGATTTCAGTCCATGGTCATCAGACAGTGCATCATGATGGAAATGTGTGGTAGTGCAAAACCCCACTTGGGCCTTGGAAGTGGCAGAGGCAGAAGGAGAGCCTGAGGCCCCAGTGTCTCCTTCAAGGTGTGCCCCAGTGACCTCAGGCCTCCTACTGCCCCTCATCCCTTAAGGTTTCCAGGAACTCCCACCTATGCCATGGGCCAGGGACCACGCCCAGTACACACAGCTTTGGGGGAATGTTCCCGATCCAAAGGATAGCAAATGTGGCTATTTAAAAGCAGAGGAGTTGTAATTAATTAAAAAAAAAAAAAAAGTAAAATTCGCTTTGTCATTTCCACTGGCCATAGTTCAAGTGTCAGTGGCCACCAGTGGATGAAGGTGTTCCTGTCACCACCACACATTGTGCTGGACACGCAGGCATAGGGAATCTTTTCCAAGTAAGAAATTGAGGTCCCCAGCCTGGCCAGAGCCATGCGGCTGGGGGCAGGCAGGGCTCTGAGGTGACACCTGGCCTGCACCCCTGTTCTCCCTCCCAGGCTATCTTCCCCTGGCCCTGAGGACAAAGAACATTTTTCCCAGCAGCCACTGAGGCATTTGGAATCTGAGGAGACAGTGTGATGATCCAAGGTGGAGAGGCTGGAGTGGCCTGGGCAGTGGGGGCAAGGCCAGCTCTGACCCCAGCCAGGCAGTCTCACCCGGCCGGCCTGTAGGTGAAGAGCCCGCCCTTCTACCAGAGGCAGCCCTACCGGGTATAAATGTTTACAGCTGTTTACCTGACGTGGTTCCATCCAAGAATGAAATAATTCTCCCCACGGCCACTATGAATTCTTTGCTTCCCTGGAAAAAAAACAGCCCCTGTGATGGGAACATCGTCTGCAGTCCTGTCAGGTAGCTCGCGGAGAGAGACAGGTGAGAGGAAGCAAGCGGCAGAAAGCCACTACCCTCTTCCTTCAGTGGAGCTGGGAAAATAGTCATAAATTAGCGCCGGGTGCTGAACGAGGAGAGAGGGAAAAACCACAAGAAAGAAAACACCTCCTCCCTGGAAGTCATAATTTTCCTCCTGAGAATAGGAGGAGCAGGCCTCACTCGCTGGTTGCTGGCCAGTGGGGCAGCGTCTGGGCAGGACAGTGGTGGAGATTATGGTCTGCTTCCTGCAGGGCCCTCCTGCAGAGGCAGCCTGGCTCTGTGTGTGTGTGTGTGTGTGTGTGTGTGTGTGTGTGTGTGTGTGTGTGCACGCGTGCACTGATGTGACTGCAGGTGACACTTCAGTCTCTGCATGGGGTGTGAGTGTGTGACTTCCCGTTTATCTCATTTCTGCTGCTTCTCACACTTGTAGCGACCCATGTGGATCACGGCCCACAGACCAGGTGTGAGGCCCGGGTGCAGGCGTGTGTGCACATGCATATGTGTACCCCACAGGGCTACAGATGGCCCTTGGAGGCTGCTGTTTGTAACCGGGCTGGAAGACGGGGGTGTGAAAGACCCCAGAGCCCTGTGGGACACCCAGGCTCCATTCAGGATTATTCCTTAAGGCCCTTGCTCTGGCTTGTCTGGGAAGAATAGGAGGAGGAGGGGTGTGAGGAGGGGCCGGGCACCAGGCAGACCCCAGAGTGGGTAGCTGGGCCCGGGCTGCTGAGAGCATGCGCCTAAGTTCAGCGTGGTGAGTGTGTGAAGTGAAAGTGGTCATGAGCACGCACAGCACGCGAGCGGACGGCGTGGTGCACAGGCTTCATGGGCCCCGGGGCTCTCCTTGGGGATGGCCTGCCAGACTGCTGAGCGGACTGCTGGCCCCCACCCCAAGCTTCTGACTCAGCAGGCGTGCAAGGTGGGCCCAAGAGTGCATTTCTAACCAGCTTGCGCGTGACCCTCGTGCTGCCTGTCTGCACGTCCCACTTGGCCAACCATGATGCAGAGTATGCTGAGGACCTGCAGTACCCCCAGCCTGCCTGGCTGGGCTGAGGGTGGTGTGGGTAGCAGCCAGGAGCAGAACACAGAGCGACTGCTCGGCTCACCTGTGTGCCTTCTGGATGGGCACCTACCTTCTCTGTGCTTGGGTTTCTTCCTTCTTGGAAGAGAATGAGAAATGGCTACTGCAAAGCGGGGGCATGTGGAGAAAGCTGACTGCGAGCCTGGCGCCCAGACAGCGTGTGTCAGGCTGCCCGCGCTGCCCTTTGCTGATGGGCAAACTGAGGGTGGCTGGCGTCGCAGGCTCCCGCCGCAGGCTGTGGCAGAGCTGGGAGGAGGATTCCGGCCAGTGCCTCCAGCCCTCCTCGCCTGCCCTGCCCCCCATTGCTTTTTACATGAGGATAATACAAACTCGGATTGCCCAGCTCTGACTGCTGCCGCCCCAGCGCTATGCTCCCTGCTGCCCACCTGCTGCCTGCCCGTCCACCATCCCCAGCTCCTCCTGCTGTGCCACCCAAGCTTCTGGCCCTCCCCCCTCCTGCTCTAGCTGCATCACATTGAAGTCAAACTTGAAACTCGCCTAGGCAGCTTGGGAAATGGGTACATGTACGTACACCGGTGCACGTGTGTTCAGACACCCATATGCGTGTGCATGTAGGGCACCCACACCTGGAGCATGCTTGTGCAGACTGCGCATGCATAGTTACACAACTGTGTGTACATGGTCATACACTTGTGCGTGCACACGCGCATACACAGTACTGTGGGTCAGAACCCCAACCTCCTGAGAAAAGAAAGCTGGCAGTGACCAGTTAGTGGCATGCTGTCCGCTCTCCCTTAGCCATGGAACATGCCCTCCTTCCTGTGGAGCCCTCTACGGAGCAGAGAGGCCTTTCCTTGGAGCAGGTCTCCGTGGCCAGCTAGTGTGCCAAGAGTGGGCAGAGAGTGAATCATGGGGGCAGAATCCTAAATTCCCACCCAGCACGTCTGGATGGTCCTGAGCCTAAGAACTGGGGGCAGTTTAGCTCAGAGGCTTGACCTCAGTTATTTGTCCTCCCACTCCCAGCTCATGCAGCCCGTTATTCTTTTGTGTCTTTCTGTTGCTCTCTCCTCCATCTCCCTTCTCCCTTGCCACTGCTCATCTCTGTCACCTGCCTGACCTTGCCTTCCTTGGCCCTTGTCCCCTGGCCCCCAGGACTTTGGGACACTCCTTTGGTTGCATCAAGGAAGGGGGGCACTGTTGCCAGAAAGATTCTCTGGCCTCCTGCAGTGTCCTTTAAGCTCTACAGTCCAGCACCAGCCCTTCTGCCACCCTTCACCCTGAGCAGAGATGTCTTCTCAGCACAAAGGGAGTTTTACATTTGCTGTGAATATTGAAAGGAATTTCGCACCCATGGGGAGCTCTGGCCAACTACCTGCATAAAGAGATTGCAGTACTCCTGGGCTTCAGGAGCCAAGAGGCTTGATCCTGGCACCCACCACAAAGCAACAGCTATGCAGAGGAATTTGGAGAAGGCTCCTCTGGAATGGCCATAATGGTAATAGGCTGGCACAGAGCGCCTGGGGCCACGGGGTGAACCTGTGGCACGTGTGACACAGTGGGCTCTTTGCTCTTGAGAGCTCTGAAAGGTTTACTGCCGCTGACCTCAGGGATGGTGTTCTGTGTGTGACCCACTGGCCCTCGCGGTTTTCTCTGGATAACCAGGAAAACCAGAGCAGAGTGAGCACCCATGGTGGCCCAGGTAGAATCCCACGAGGGACAGGGCAGAGCGGCCTCTGCCCCCCCCCCTCCCCAGCCTCTACCTCACAATCAGAGTGACAGGGATCATAAATCAGCAGGCCCCTACCTGGGTCTCAACCTTCCCAGGGCTTTCCCTTCTAGGTTAGGCCAAATCCAGAGCCGCGTTCCTAGCCTCTGCCCTCCTCTGACTTATCTCCCACCACTCTCCTGCTCTGCACTCTGCATCAGCAACAGTATTTGTCTTTGTTTTTTTCCAAGAATGTTTGCACCCCAGGGCCTTTGCACTTGCTGTTCTTTCTACTTAGAACCCCCTTCCTTTGAGTCTCTGTCCACGGTTTGCTTCCACACCCCCATACAGGTAGCTCGACGAGGGTGAGGGCTTTGTCTTTTCTGTGCAAGGTCCCTTGTACCTCTCTGAGGGCTTAGCATTCAATAAATAGTTACTAGATCAATGGGAGATGATTAGCTTGGAGGAGAAAGCAGGCAGCACTGGGGGATACTGGGGCAGGGGCTACTCTCAGCAGAGTCAAAGAGTGGTGAGCTGGGTTTGTTGGAGGAAAGGGATTGTACAGGGGACTGTGGCAGAAAAGACAGGGTCCCATGTGAAGCTTGAAGACAGAGCGTGAATGCAAGCTGGACCACGGGACAGGTAGTGTCTCTGCAGCTGGTGCCACTGCTGGCATCCACTGCTGGCGCCTCCTGTCAGCTCAGAACCCTTCATTGGTTCACACCGCCCACATGTCCACCCAGGCTCCTCGGCCTAGCAGCCCAGGCCATCTAGGATTAGATCGGCAGCCCCTTGTCATGAGGGTTCCCTAAAAGGCCTGCTGCCCACCCCCACTTTCTTGGGGGCTGTGCTGCCTGTGGGGCACCGCAGACTCTCTTGCCCTGCGCTCTGCAGCCCTGTCTTCTGCCCATCTGTCCCTGCCAGTGCCCTTGCGTGCAGCCTTCCCTGATCCATGGCTAGAAGTGGCCCATCGTCTCTGGTTCCTGGGAATCCTCTATTTGCTTGCTTTCTGTGCTGATTTTTGCTACTCTAACTTGAATACTGGGTCCACACTGACAGAGCTCCAGGGGCTCTCTCTGTGCCCTATAGCCACTGGGGGTCAAAAGCAGGAGCTGGGCCCTGCCCCACCCCCACCCCTTACCCTCCAGCACCTGGTCTCCCCTCAGGCTGGCTCTTGGGCTGTCTTTCTCCTAGTTTCCTTTGTGGATCTGAGGAAGGCCCAGCGGCCTTCTTGTGCTCCAAACCCGTGTCCCATCCATCCTAACCTCCAACCCTCCCAGACTGTCTGTCTCCTTCCACCGACTTCCAAATTCTCTTTCATTCCATCCAGGCCGATTTAAAAACAATCCTTTTTCTATGGTGCTGTTGAAGTGTAATTGACTTGGGACGGGTCATGTGGTCTCACATGTGTAACACATGTGTTTTGACATACATGTGTATCCATGAAACCATTACCCACCCAGGATAGGGGTCACATTCGTCAGCCCCCAAAGTTTCCTTGTGCTCTCCTGTGTCCTTCCTCGTCCCCTTCTTCCCCTTCCCCAGGGGACCCCCGGGTTCTTCTCTGTCACTATGGATTGCTTGGTCTTCCCTGGAATCCCAGGGAGGCAGAATAACACGGTGTGCACCCTTTTGTGTCTGCCTCCCGCCGCATGGCTGGCCTGAGGCCGCTCGTGTGATTGCCCGCATCAGCAGTTCATTCCTTCTTGTTACTGAGTTGCAGTTCATTGTAATGACCATTCACACCACCATTCATCTGCTGATAAGCATTTCGGGTGGTTTTCTCTTTTGGGGATCTTCTTTTTTCTTTTAAATGTTGTTTAGTACAGGAACTACATGGTCTCACTACATAGCTCGGGCTCACAAAGATCCTCCTGTTTTCAGCCTCCCAAGCGCTGGGATTACAGGCACACGCACCACCACACCCAGTCTCAGTGCCATCTTGCGTGCCCTGGGGGCGGGGCGGGCACAGCACTCTGGGAATCGAACCCTGGTCCCTGCACCTGCTTAAGCAGGCACTTTAATCTGCTGAGCTATTGGGCCATTCCCGGGGCTCTTCTAAATAAGCTGCCACGAACATTTGTATACCGTATGCGCACACGCACTTTTGTTTCTCTTGGGAAAATATACAAGAATGAAGAATTACATTTGCATGTTTAACTTTTTAGGCCTCTGCCAAACCCTCTTTCCAAGCAGCTGTGCCGCTCTGTGTTCCCGCCAGCAATGCCCAGAGTCCATCACTCACCAGCATTTGGAAGGTTTTATTTTTTAATTTAGTAGATGTAACCTAAAATTACCTCTTTTGCCAATTTTAGGTGTGCAATTTAGTGACATTAAGTACAATCACAACATTATGCAGTTCTCGCCAGTACCTGTTTCTAGAACATTCTGTCATCCCAAACAGAAACTCTGAGCCCATGAAACAGTAACCCACAGTTCTCTATTAACCATTCTAAAAGGTGTGTAGTACCATCTCAAGGTTTTGCTTTTCGTCTCCCTAGTGACTAATGAGATTAAGCATCTTCTCGTATATAAATGTACTTGCCATTGATAGACTTACTTCGGTGAAGTGGCTCTTCAAATCTTTGACGATTTTTAAAAAGATGAGAGTTTGATTTCTTATTACTGAGCTTTGAGAGGTTCTTTATATATGGGTAAAAGACTCCTACAGTGAGTCCTTTGGCAGATCTGTGATTTATAAATAGCTTCTCCCAGTCTGTCTTTTCATCCTTTTACTAGTGTCCCTGTACTGGTCAGCTTTCCTGTGGTTGGGACAAAATACCCAACACTACAGTGTAAAGAAGGAGAGATTTATTTCGGTTTATAGTTTTGAGGGTGTCAGCGCACGGTTGGCTGCTCCAAGGCAGGAATGGTGAGGTGGGAGGGTGGCCCCTGGGAGACAGCAGAGGAAGAAGCCAAGAGAAGAGGACCCCATGGGGTCCCAAGGCCACACCTGCATGCTCACTCCTGCTGAGAGGTGTGTTGACCGTCAATACGGTCAGTGTCCTCACAATCTGATTGCCTGTCTTAGTTCAGTCAAGCTGACAATCTGGATGACCCAGCATAGTCCCAAAGCACATTTCATTTTATGGATCTTGTAGCCGGACTTCCTAGCTGGTCCTGACCGTGATTCTGACCCCACCTCGCCACTAGCCCAGTGCACACCAAGGAGGAGCCCATTTGGCACCTGGCACACTGGGTCTCCAGGTTTCTGCCCTGGCTTTCACCCTGCAGACCGTCAGGACCTGGGACACGGGTCCCGAGCCCTCTCCTGTCCCTTCCTTATTCTGGGGGCTGTCTGGGCCTCCGCAGCTGTGGTTCTTCCAGAATAAGAACATGCTCTCTACCTACTTCATACGCTATCAGCAGGGTTTCCCCAGCATGCACCCTGTGACTTCCTCCAAACCAGTGATGCCTAATCACTCCCTAGCCTAGCTTCCTCCTGGGTCCCCAGCTCTAGGGGACCCCTCCATCCCACATGTTCCCGTGTGAGGGAACTCCTCCTGGGCTCCCACTTCTCCCAGCCATACATTGTCACTTTCTTCCCATTGCAGTAACAGGAAGCCTTCTTGCATCCCGTCCTCTGCTCCCTGCTTTCTTGTCCTGTACTGCAGTTGGGCCTTTCCCATGTGGCCTGGCAATCATACAGTTGTGCGTTTGTTTCCTTCTGTGGACAGCCACTGCTCTGACAACGGTGTAGCTCCTACTTCATGTTTATCCTCTGTGATTGCAGATGTGCATGGAATGAATTGGCCTTCATTCTTGGTGCGGGATTGGATTTGGGGGCTGGACCTCGGGCCAGTCCTGGGCTTGTTTGCCTCGGATCCACTCTCAGCCTCCTGCAGCCCAGCCCTGCTCCCAGACTCCCAAGTCAGCTGGCTTCCGTGTGCTCTGGGCCAACGGAGGCCTGGCAGGAGACAGGCAGTGGAGAAGAGCAGCCGGGGCCCATCTCCCATCACTCTCGTGGCCACGGCTCCAGCGCTTGGTCTTGCTCGGTTCCTGCTAACACTGCTTTGACCCACGTCCCTTCCGCTGCCCATCTCTGGTGCCACTCCCCCTGTAGAGTCCCTCAGCTTTTCCACCACCTGTTGGCCTGAGTTCCTGTGTTCAAGCTCCTTCTCAGCATAGTGTTCATGGTATTTGGACTCCTACTGATCCACGCTGTCACGGATACCAAGATGGGGCCCCCTTTGCGCATACGTTGCACAGGGCCAGGTGTTTTGTGTCCTGGATCAGAACTAGACTGGTGAAAGGCAGGTGTACAGGCCCCGGCCCTGGCTTACTCTGTCCTTGCCTTCAGCCCTGACTGTCCTGCTATGCCAGGCCCGAGTCCTTGAGCTGGGAACACCGAGCGGAAGGTCTGGCAGGGGCAGCAAGTGGCAGACTGGGCAGGCGGACAGTGCGGGGACTCCCTGTGCTTTGTGCGTGGCCCCTTTGTCTATTAAGCCTGCTGTGTGGTAAAAGTCAAAGTGGCCCCAGGTGGTGGGATAATAGTGTCTTTAATTGTGCTTGGAATGAGATTAACTTCTTATCTGACAGTTTGACATCTTTATTGTTATTAATGCCCGAATAATGCACTGTTATTTTTATCAACTCTGTGGTGGCAAACATTTTCCCTTTATTTGGATTAAAAATAGATGTATCTGTTACTTCCCCTCATTACCCTGAGCTGGGACTCAGGGTCCCTGGCTGGGGAGTAGGGGCTGAACAAGGGAAGCCACGTGGGCCTGTTACCTCCCAAGTGGCCTGGGGAGACGGGCCCCAGAGCTGGTCACTTGGCAACAGCACAGTCAAGGCTTGGGCAAGCTGTGGGCTCCAGGCTTCCATCACTGTGAAGGTGGGTCCCCTGGGAGCCCCTGGCCACAGAGGCATCATCCTGGAATTTGGAGTCTGCGGAGTTGGTCCTGGAATCTTTACTTTCAGGAGAAACAAATTGTTATGTGGCTTCAAATGGAAGTGCAGATTCTCTGTAACATTAAGTGGGTGGAAAAGGAAGAGGTAAAAGGTAAGTGAATCCATCAGGCATAGTGGTCCACACCTATGTGCCCAGCACTTTGAGAGGCTGAGGCAGGAGGATCACAAGCTGGAGGTCAGCACTGAGCCACTTGGCCAATTCTGTTGAGAAATCAGAAGAGCTGGGTTCACACCTTGGTGCTACGGAAGCCTCATAGGAGCTTGGGAAGACCTTGGGGCACCCTCTGCTTCCTTGTGTGTTTGTATTTGTTGAAGCCCTACTGTGTGCTGATTTGGAGCTGCTTGCCGAGGGGACCGTTGTGTGCCAGGTCAGGCAGCATGGGAGTTAGACTTCTAGGCCCACATCCTGGTGCCCAGATATCCCAGGACAAGCTACATAAACTTCTCTGAGCCTCAGTTTTCCTGATCTATAGCAGAGATTAAAGATACAAAGTATGTAGGTTCAGGATTCCTGGACATTCAAATCTACACACTGGCTGCACAGCACGAGATGCAGAAGAGCCAGGCAGTGTGAGCAGTAATTATTCTAGATGCAGCCTGCTTTCCTGGCAGAGCTCGGGCTCTGTGGAAGTGCGGCTGGAGACCAGGTGAGCCGTGACCCAGTGCCCACTGCCAGCCCCGTGGCACCCCCATTTACCCAGTCGTTAGTCGGGCTGACAAGGTCGATAATGCCCCTGCCTTGGAGAGCTGAGGCCGACGTCTTTATCAGAGCCAATATTAATTTTCACTAATTAGGAGCTGCCGCTAATGAGCGTCACAGCTAATTTAGCTCATCTATAACCCAAGAATGGCATCTCTCTCGGTGGGGCCAGCTCCCGCATCCAGGATGCTGTCGTGCACCGCCTCCCCTACCCTCACTTCAGTGCCAGGATGCCAGCTGCCCACACAGCCAGTTCCTGCTGGCTGCCTGGGCCACCTGCTCTGCAGAGGGTCTGGCCACCTCTGCCTTCAGGGAGTTTCAGTGGGGCCAATAGGCCGGGTTCCTCGGCACAGGGTTCAGAGTATGTACCTGCTGGCCCTGAGCTCAGGTCTGGGTCCGAGCTCCCCTGGGAGCATCCTTCCTATGAGGAGAGGAGCCCAGGAAGCTCTGGCTGCACCCTGCTGTGTCTGCTCTCTCCAGAAAGCCTTTGGAGGCCCCCGGGGCTGTGGAGACCCCTCCCCCTGGGGAAGTCAGAGCCTCAGCAGCCAGGAATCTACAGCTACTCAAAGCCTGTCCTTGACAGCCTGCCATCTTGATTTCTCTCAGGAGAGAGTCACATGGTGTCAGCAGATGGGTCCCAGAGTCTAGCAACTCAGCGGCCATGAGGCTTGGGCCTCAGTTTCCCCTTGGAAAACGGGGATAAGAATATAGTCCCAGGGCACTGTGTGAGAAGCTGTGCATGATCTGTGATTGTTGCTCTTCACATTCCCACCTGTGGTTCCAGGGTCAGTGTGCAGCATCCTATACCTGTCAGGCTCTGTCCTTGCCAGCACTTACCTCTTCTGTTCCCTGTCCCCGTGCCCGGAGCAGACTCTTGCATGGATCTGGCAACAGGTCAAGAGCCCTGGCGGGCAGCCCAGGTCCCCAGTGAGTGGCCACGAAGGCTCAAATGGGTGACTGGACCTGGATTCTTACTTCTCTGCCTCGATTTCCCCACCCGTTAAATGGGGCCAAGGGCCTGGTCAGTCCTAAGACCTCTCTTGGGTCATTTCTCCCTCAGTCCTAGGGGACTTAGGTAAATACGTGGTGAATCGCTGGGCCTTAGCCTCTGTCCTTTGCTAAGAAGACTGGGGCAGTGACTTATTTGTCCCTTCAGGTCTTGAGGCAGCTTCCAGGTCTGAGCTGGGCCCCTTGGCACAATGCTACCCTTTGCTGGGCCGGGTGCTGCTTCCACCTCTCCCTCCCTACCCACTCAGGGGACAGAGAGATGTCCCCTGGCTCTGCGCTCAGGCATCATAGCACCCCCAGGGTCATCCAAGTGCACCCACTGTCCCTCATTCCCTGGAGCCCACCCCAGCAGCTGCCCTCTTCCTGGAAACCTGTTTGAGAGTGGCATGGTGCAGGACAGGGAGGCAGCAGGTGGGGGTGGCCACTCCTGGGGTTGGAGATTTTCTGTCCCTGCTTCCTGCTCTGTCCCTTCCATGCAGCCTGAGCTCTTGGCTCCCAAGAGGGGGGCCTTGGAGGGCGGGTGAGGACATCTTTTTTGCACTTATCACCTCGGAAAAGCGACCTTCAGGCCGAGCCAAGTTTGGGGGAAGTGCCTTCAGGCGTAACAGATTTGACTATAAATCTTCGGTATTAATGCCCAGTTCCCAAGGTCTGTCATTCTGTATGCCCATGTGACAAGCGAAACAGTATGTGACCCATCCATCACCTGAGAGGTCCTCACCCTTGCTGCCTTTGCCTGAGGAGGGGTGGTGGGCCAGAGTGGGGGCAGGGTGTGAAAGGAAGGGTGGGAGGAGCTGGCCAGTGCCAGGAGGCAGGGATGGCAGCTGCAGGGAGAAAGAGATCAGGATCTGGGGCAGAGCCCCGGGTTCCAGATCAGGATCTGGGGCAGAGCCCCGGGTTCCACGTCTGAGGCCGGAAGCCTGGATGGAGTGGGTAGAAGGAACACCTGCCTTCAGTTTGAGGGGCCTAGGGTTAGTGGTGGCTCGTTTTCCCCCTGCTGTGCAGACTGGGCTCGTTGGCTGGTCTCCCTGGCCTCAGTGTTTATTCTTTGGAATGAGCAGCCGCTTCTGGTTGCTCAGGTGGTGCTATCACCTGCTGGGCAGTGCCCAGAGCTTCGGGGCTGGCTGCTAAGACCCAAGTGCAACCCTGCAAACTCTCAGAGGGAGCAGCACCACCGCCCAGCAGAAAGGTGCAGCATGCTGATGCTGGTGGCTGGTCGTCAGTGCAGGGGCACACACGTGGGCCTTGCGCCTTTGTTCTGTGCTCATCAGACATTCTGCAGGATGGAGTGGGCCATCTAGGAGAACTTGACAGATGTGTCTGGAAGGAACTTTCAGTGTCTGTGGTCCAGCCTCTTCCTTGCAAAGATTCTAGGGTCCAGCGCAGGGAAGTAAAATCAGAAAGCATCTGGAAGGATGGGAAGCTAAGAAAAGGGGAAGATACATTCCTGCTCTGATTCGACCCATAGGCTTCTCAAGATGTGGGCCCAGAACGGACCCTTCAGGTACCCAGGCCATCTGGTGACTCAGGGCAGAGAATAGAAACACCACACCAGCCAGCGTGGAGGGGATTTGTCTGCTTGGCCTTGTCCCTTTGTACTTCTTCCTTTTTACCTGTCATTTCAGTTGTGAAATGTGTCCCATGGAATGTGGGTTCTCTCCGTACGAGAAACTCCAAGTAAAGAACAAAATAAAAGCTAGGTCACAGGAAACATGGAGATAGAGCTTTGGCAATGGGAAGGGACGCAAGAGGTCCCAGGGGAAGAGGAGGCGAGGTAGGAACGATGGAGATGTGTAGCGCAGGACAGATAGAGTAAAGCACCTGCTCAGGCAGGGTGTAGTGGCCGGGGCTCGATCCCAGGTGTGCTGTGCCGGCCCCATCCCTGGGGTGCTCCGAGTTGGCCGTTGAGACTGGGTAGGGTGGCACGGGGCTGTAATCCCAGCACTTGGGAGGCTGAAAACAGGAGGATCTCTACGAGTCCAATCTCTGTAATGAGCCGCCGAGACCCTCTACTAAATACATAAAATGAAATCAAATAGTAACGGAGATGTGTTACATGCGTGTCCCAACTCCCCGTGAGGAACAGAATCATTGTGTACTGAGAACAGGTGCCAATAAAACAGAAATTTTTTGAAATTTTAATAAAGGAAGAAAGAGAGCATGCAGGCCCTGTGCAGACAAGTCACAGCAGTGGCCTGAAGCGGTGTTTGTGTGGTCTTGCCGTGCACATGGCGCGGCCCGGCCGGCACCTCCGAACCGCACCTTCCAGCCCTGTTCTCAGGCCTGCTTGACCCACTTCCTCCCCTGGGAGCTGGCCACTCCTTGCCTTTGCAGCCCCAGTGTGAGAACATCTCCCAAGAGCCAAAGAATTGATAGAGCATTTGTAACACTGTACTGCCTCACCCTTGACCTTGAGCGAGCTCTGGGAACAGCTGCTCTTCTGTGTCTCCTGTTTTGTTTGGCTTCTTGAGACAGGCTCCCATTGAGTAGCACAGGTTGGCCTTGAACTTGCTGTGTAGTCCAGGTTGGCTTCAAACTCCCCGCCTTCCTGCCTCAGCCTCCCAAGTGCTGGAGTCAGAGGTATGTGTGACCACACCCAGCCTCCCACAGCTGACCCCACCTGCCCACCCTCCTCTCTCTGGACTGTAGCAGTTTTCTGCCTTGAAACAGTGCCACAGCTCCCTGGTTGTGTCGTGGCATTTCTGCAGTATGGTTTTCAGCAAACATGTTAGGAAATCTTGCATCATGCTGGACAGTGCTGTGTGGACAGTGGAGAGTTCATGAGCAAGTGAGACCCACACAGACCCTTTGTCAAGAGTCACAAGACCCTTATTACTCCAGAGGCTTGTTCTTGGATGAGTAGCTGGGGTGGCTCCAGGGAGGAGGTGGTCTTTAAACAGAGATTGGCAGGGCCATTTGGACGTGAGGATATAGGAGTGGTCCCAGTGAGAAGGCAGCATGATGGGGGCATAGGTGGAAGGGAGGGTTAACCTTGTAGGGACTAGTATCTATACCTGTTGGCTTCACTGAAAGAGAAAATGAGTTAGGCTCACCCATCACCCTGGGCTGATGGGTGGAAACGGGCACAGGGTCTCCAGAAGAAGCTGATGCTGCAGTCCAGCTGGCCTGGGAAGGAGGACACAGATGGGGGTAGGTTGGGGTAGAGTGGACAGCACTTGCTGGTGGCAGGTTCTTGAGGTGATGTGTAAGGAAGATGGTAGAGCAGTGACGGTCCCTGCTTCTGGCCTTTGGAGCCAGCCGGGTCGTGAAGCCTTCCAGAGCCCTCCCTCCTCCAAGGAAGGTGGATTTCTGTTGTACACATGGCAGGTGGCTCTGGGTATCCAACTGAGCATGCAAAATTGGTTCTTCAAAGACCCCCCCCAGCTTGGGACCCAGGACTGGGGTTGAGGTGGAGGGGCAGAGGTCTCTGCAGAGCAGCCAGGCTGCATTGGGGTTGAAGGATTGAACTGGGTTCTCACCTGAAACAGTCGCTGGCAGGCAGCGGCCTGTCCACCCTCGACCATCCTTGTGAGTCAGGAGACGGGGAGGGGAGGGGTGCACTTTGGGGATATAGAGGAGCCCACATGGCTCCAGGGTCACCCGCGCTGGGATGCCATTGAGCAATTGGTCTGGCCAGCCTGTCTAAGCCTCAGGCCTTTGCAAATGAGGTGGAGCACTGGCTGCACCTGAGCCAAGAGCCAGACATCGGGGAGGCAGCTGTGATGGGGCAGCCTAGCCCAAAACGGGGCGGAGTCCCCTTGCCTGCACCAGCCCGTGTGGTATCTCAGCTCTGTTAGGTCAGCTGGGGACTGAGCGGCACCTGGAGTGCCCAGGTGTCCGTCCCTGCCGCAGGCTGGCGTGGGGGACCATGTAAGTGGAGGTCCTCTTCCTGCCCTCCTTCTCAGAGGAGCAAGAGCTTAATAAGAGGAGATCTTTGAACTAAGGACCCGGTCACATCCTGGCTGTCCCCACTCTGCATATTCCCTCTGCTTGTGGCCTCTTCTCCAGCAGCCATGGGGCACCCAGGCATTAGAACAGCTGCAAACCCTCTCGCTTTTCTCCTTTACCTCCTTTCCTCTTCCTCTGCCCTTCTCTTCCTTCCCCCTTTGCTTTTTTCTGTTTCCTCTGGTTTTGAACCTCCAGAGTAGTTTCCAGTGGAGGAGATCCTAGAATCCTTGGCAAGCTCTGTCCTCTGCACCTGCCTGGACTCTGGTGCTAAGTGAGAGACTGATTTCTTCTTGCACCACAGGGCCACTTTGAGGTTGCTGCCTGGAGTTTCCAGCCCCCTGGGGAGCCCCTGTGTCCTAGGTGCTAAGGGCCTGCTGGCTTCAGGGCATCACCCCCCAGAGAGGCTGCTCCTCTAGCCCAGAGGGGCATGATGAGTGAGTGCTGGGGCTCAGGACCTCAGAGGGGCTGAGCTGCTGGGCAGGGTTGTTGGCTATACCACTGGGCGGCTTGTTGATTTCAGATCTCTTCCTGCAAAATGATCTGGAGGGCTTGGCAGGCAACACTCAGGCGACTGGAGGCCTGGGGGAATGGGGGGGATGAAACTCCACGTGAATCTGGAGGAAGCGGACGGTCAGGTGCCTGAGTTGAGCGGATGATGACCCTTGGGTTGCTGCGTTTGGCCCTAAGTTTTCTGACAGCTAAATCCAAAAGGGGGCCCCTCAGAAGTCTTTCCCAGTGATAGAAAGCCTGGCCAGTGATCAACGGAGGCGGCTTTTCCCAAGCTGGTCATATGGGCGTTGGTACACAGGGCGTGGAGTGGAGCTTTGCTGAAGATACCGATTGCTGTTCAGCACCATCCTGATGTTGACGGGAACAGGGGCAGCGCCCTGATGGCAGTCTCTTTGCAGAGGCCGCCCAGATGCCCACAGGGCTGTCCCAGAGTGTGCATCCAGTTCTGGGAGTCCCCTCCAGGCAGGGCACCCTGTGGACTAGGTGCCTGCCCCAGCGTGTCATGAATGCTCAAACTCTGAAGGCACTCTCAGCCTGTGGGACAGCATGCACATTTTTCAAACTGGCCACGGCTGGAGAGAGTCCCACAGCCACCATGCTGGGGAGGCTTGAGCGCCTAGGGGAGCCAGCTGGGGGCAGGGTGGGCAGATTGGGACGGCAGCTCTTTATCCAGCCATGTTTTAGTATTTTAGCACCGAGTGGCTGTGGTGGGCATCTCAGCCGGCCTCAGCCCTGCTCTTCAGTCGGCCCGTCTCTGCTCCATCTCCAGCATCCTTCATGGCCCCAGGCAGGTGTCACCTCTCTCCCACCCTGGCACTGTCTCCCCAGCACTTGATCCCATGAAGGCACTTATCCTAGCAATTACAAGGATGGAAAGAGGGAAACACTGCTGCCTGACTGAGGACTGCCCCTGGGGTGAGCTTATCTCTGGATGGGCTGCTGTGACCTTCCCAGGGCTGGGGTCAAGCACCTTTTATAGGCGAGGACACTGAGGCGTGGACACTCCTGTGTTTCCATGTTCACTGTTTTGCGTGTCCGGATACACGCACCAACACACGTGCACGCCAGCGCTTGTCCCTCCCCCACGTGCACATTCTCACATCTCGATGCCTCAGCTCACAGGGGCGGTGCTGGCTGTTGTGCCCCTGCTAGTGTGCTCCTGCTGGTATCACAGTTTCAGAACGCCCTGCCGTCCCACACCTCCTGTGACCACAGTGACCAAGGCCTTTCCTTGAGGTGAGGGCCAGGGCTCAGGCCTAGCGGCCCCATTACTCAGAGGTGGGAGGATACGAGAAGAGGCAGGCTGCTCTTAGACGTCTCTCCACGTCGTCCTCATTAATAACTGTAATGCCAGCATCACTCGCTCTTAAATAGCCTCATTTATCAACAAGCAATTTGCCGTGGCGGGGTGGCAGGGACGCAGATAAGCAGACAGGGACGGGGTGCTTGCAAGACACCTGCCAAGTCTCTTCCTCTCTTGTCCTCCATCTCCCAGGGGAATGGGGAAAGAGGAGATAGCAAGCGGGAAGCTCTCAGCACTGTCTCTCCATACAGACAGCTGGCCGGTGTGGGGCAGGCCTGCCTCTATGGGCTCCAGGCGAGCGTGGTGCTCAGCAGAACGCAGGGCGGCTGGAGATCACCTGGGGAGCAGCTCCCGACCACCCAGGGTGTCGTTTGTGAACAAAAGCAGCAGGGCACCCTTGTCTTGAGTCTGACCTTAAGAGAGCTGTGTCTAACATTTTGCACATGAAGTGTCCCAGCTGCTGTGGATTTCCAGAGTGTAAGTTCTGAGTGTTAGTTTCAGAATATAGAGGGAGGACGATTCTGCTAGGGTTTGAAGAGTAGGCGCTGACCTTCCCGTACGTGCGTCAGTGGGCTCCTTGTCTGTGAAACTGGAGTCTGTCTTTATTTGAGATAGGCTCTGGCTGTGTAGTTCACACTGGCCTTGAACTCAGTCCGTGGCAGCTGCCTGAGCCTCTCAGGTGCTGGGACCACGTGCCTGCTCCACCGCGCCAAGCCCATTTCCTTTCTGTAACAAGAGTTCGTGTGTGCGTGCGAAGGATCTGAGTTGTTCAGGGTGCAGTGAGGTGCAGGTGCACAAGCTGGCTGGCCGGCTGTGCCTTGGAGTGTGCGCTGTTCTTTACAAAGAGGCCTCCAGGCCGGTGGTAGCCAGATTTGGCTCACTGGATGGATGACAGAACCAAGGGCCTGGGCTTTTCGTCGCTTTTGCCATCTTTCCTGCATTGACCTATTGTCCTTGGCGTGCCCACATTTGTAGGCACCCCTGGACATTCCAGGATGGAGCCTGGGAGGACCCCAAAGCCTTTCCTCCATTTGAGTAGACATTCCCACCTGCTCCCCGCAGCCTGCCCGGTCGCCTCATTGGCCGGATTAGGATGATGGAGCGTGTTTCATTGGTCAGAATCCACCAAGGAGTGGGGGAATTGCTTGATCCTTCAGCCCAGCCATGGTGCCGTTCTGAAGGTGAAGATGGCTCTGCCTCGGGCTGAGTCCCACTGTCTGTCTGGACAAATGGAGGCTATTTGGGGTGTTTTGTGTATGTTTGTTTGTTTGTTTGTTTTTTAAGACAGTCTTGCTATGTCATCTAGGGTGGCCTTGAACTCACTGTGTAGCCCAGGCTGGCATCAAACTAGTGGTGACCTTCCTGCCTCAGGCTCCCAAGAGGTAGGATTACAGGTTGCTCCACACTCCGCTTATAAATGGGATTTGTGCAGGGGGGGGGGGGGGGGGGGGGGGGGGGGGGGAGGAGGTGGCTGTCCACAGGCCCCCTGGCCTGCTGCTAGTGTAGTCCAGAGTGGTTGGGAGTCCGAGCTCTAGGCTGTAGTCCTGCCCTCAGGATGTTCTGAGCTGTGGCAAAGCCTTGTGGGCCAGCCAAGTGTTGGCTGGGTGTCTCAGTGCCGGGCCACTTGAAGCCACTTTGAGGCCACAAAGTAGAGAGAAATCTGACTTACTGACAGGATAAAGAAAAAAACGCATATTAAAATAAATGATTGTAGTATGGAGTAGAATAAAGAGCTTGCATAGATCTTGTAGACAGTTCCACTGGACCCAAAGCTCCAGCTCTAAGCTGGTTCTTTGGGGATCTCTAAGGGGGGTGATCTAATGTGGTTGGGTGCTGGGCTTTGCACCCTTCAATCAACCATGTCTGGATCAGATTGATCTTGGGATGGGGGACCTGTGACGTTGGGCAAGGGATGTGCTCTGTGCCTTCCCTTTGGCAGAAGCAGCCCCTCCTTCGTGCCCCAAGGTGTGCCTAGAGTCGCTGTCTCCTATCTGCAAGGACCAGCTCACCCGTCTCACCCTCCAAACTCTTCCTCCAAGTCCAAGTTCATATATCAGCTCCTGAGACATAGCCCGGTGTGTGTATTTCTTTATATATACATAACATCAGCCTATCTCTGGCAAGACACACGAAAAGCTGCAAGCAGTGGCAAGGTAAGGGCTGGGTGGAGGGCTGCACCTTTTGAATTTCAAATGATACAAAGTGATAGTTAATACAATTACATCAGTTCTTCGAAACACAAGTTTGAAAAGAATGGTTGACATTTTGTGGGGCCGGCTCTCACTACACGCCTCTCCTCTCTGCAGCCTGGTTCACCTCTGTAAAGAAGCAATCCCCGGTGTAATCATTATCCAGCTCTGTCTCCACCCGATTGAACCCATGCTGATGGTGGCCTTGGCCACCACAGTCACCCTTTGTCTGGACTACCCTGGTGAGCCCTTGGTCACCCCCAGCCTGGTGGGTGTAATCCTTCCCTCTCTCCTCCCCCCATCCCGTGCATAAAAGCAACCTGCTTTCTTTCTCCTCTGCTTATTAATGCTCTTTGTGATCACTTATGCATCCAGCCCAGAGGCCCTGCATAATGTAGCCTTGCAGAGGGAACATGGGGGGTAGTTGTTGCATACATAATGTGGAGGTATCTGTCTTCCCCAGGCCATGGGCCCTGTCCCTCTCTCTCTACCTTTCTCTACCCAGCTGCCCATGGTGCCACCTCCATGCCCTGAGTCAGGGTCAGGTCCCAGGGGAATGGGAGATGGGCCATAGTCATGTGACATGACTAAATGTGGGCGAGTATGGTGGTCAAGGAAAGGCTTCTCCACCCCAGGAGAGAATCAGGCACTTGGCAGAGGAAGCAGTGGGCATCCAGACAGAGGGACCGCAGCCCAGCATGCTTCCTGAGTACAGGCTGCTCTGAATTTGGGTTCGGTTCTCAGGGAAAATGCCAGAAACTCCTGCGCTAGGACCAAGGGCTGCCTGCCAGGGCTGGACTTCTGTGGAGCTGGGTTCCGCGCCCAGCCTCTCCTAGCACTGCGTCACCACTCTGCCTCCGTTCTCCTGATCCACCCGGAAGGTCCTCGTCTCCCTGAGCCAGTCAGGTGCCAGCAAGCCATTAAGGAACTTGGTGTGGCCTACCCAGAGTTTCTTTAAACGTCTGATTGTTGGCCAACACTACAGCCTTAGAAAGCGTTCTATCAGAACAGAGATTGCTTGTTTTTGTTGATTGCGCCTGGCAACATCCAGCTGAAACCCCGCAAGCTGCCTGCCGGGATGGGACTCAGGCGCGCTGCACTTTGCTGCAGCCCTTGGTGACCTGCTTTGCTCTTTGGCTCTGAGCCGCAGTGGGAGCTGGTGACTCTATGGACTCTGAAGAGCCCAGCTAAGTACCCAGAACGTGTCTTTTGTCCCTGTTCTTGAACAGTGTTTCTTTTTAAACAGCATTTTTGCATAGTACAGAATTCTGGATTGGCATTTACTTTCCATCAGTAGCCGGCAGATTTCTGTGCAGCGACCTTGCTATCTGGGCTTGTCATGGAGGCCAGCTCGTTGCTGCAGTGCTTGAGTGTGGTCTGTTTTTCTTCTCTAGTCGCTTTTAAGATACTCATTTTTCTTTGGTGTTCATCAACTTTTTTGTAGCCTTTTAAATCGGTTTTGAAGCACTTAGGGCTATTACCTCTTCAAGTATTGCTTCTGCTTCTGAAGTCTCCATTAAAAGTAGAAGTTTTAGTTTTATCACTTCATGCTGTTTCGTGTCCCTCCGATATTCTCCATCTCTGACATTCTGGGCTGCCTTCTAGATAATTCCTTGCGCGTTATCTTTCAGTTCACTAATTCTCTGTTTAGCCATCTCTTCTGCAAGAGCAGAAATTCTCACCTAGGTTGCTGTGGGGTCTAGGCGCTCCGCTGGACCCCTTTAAAAACTGCCCCGCTCTTT
This sequence comes from Ctenomys sociabilis, assembly GCA_004027165.1. Taxonomy (NCBI): domain Eukaryota; kingdom Metazoa; phylum Chordata; class Mammalia; order Rodentia; family Ctenomyidae; genus Ctenomys; species Ctenomys sociabilis. Next base: position 79,307 of record PVKA01003885.1, read on the forward strand.
GCTCTAATTTGCAAGCCTCTCTTTTAGTTACCAAGCCACTGTGAATAGATTTTATGTTCTGTCCCTGATAATTCCACTTGCAAGCATTTGGGGGCCCGGTTGGGCTGTTTTTCTCCACGCCTCCTTTCATAGCTCCATTGTATGTGTGAACTTTGACTTCGAGCTACATATAGTGAGTGGGGTGGCCTGAGATGCAGGAGAATTCCCCCAGAGCAGGTGACGCATGTTTCTGTTAAACCCTTAGTCTGCTGCTTGTCTCCATAGAGGTGACTGTTTTCCTTTTAGGGTCCCCTGTTTGTTCAGGGGCCTTGCTGTATTTCTAGCTCAGGCTTACAACACATGTGTGCCTCTTTGGGGTCCCTGCTTGGATGAGGGTGTTTCATACCAAACTCTCTGCTTTGAGAAGTATGAGTTTGTCCTGGGCCTTTTCTCCATTTTGGGGAGCCCTAGGGGCCATAAAATAAAAACTGGGCTGACTTGGCTCAGTATGACCCAGCCTCTCTGGGTCTTTATTTCCTTCATTTAATATTTGACCCCATATTCTTTATTTTTCCATAACTTGTTTATGTACTTAAGAAGTTTAAGAATATTTTACCTGATATTTTTAGTTGTTTTCAGCTTCAGGCTTGATCTGGGTAACTATATCATATTGTTAGAATCAAATATCAAAGGGCCAGGGAGATAGCTCAGTAGAATAAGCTCTTGCCTGGCAAGCACAATGTCCTGAGTTCAATCCCCAGTAGCACAAAAAAATAAAAAAGAATAAAAAAATCATGGCCTATTTGAGAGCAGGCATTTTTTGTGCTTATTTGCATTATGACTTTGTTGATTCTCACTGTCTGGTAGTGTGTCTGGCACGCATATGTAGGCTGCATGATAGATCGTACCCTCCATAAATGCTAACTGAGGACGGAACTACTGAGTGGGAGAGTGAAAAACGAGGGGACTTGTGGATGGAGCGGAAACTCATGGTATCTCAGAGGTCCACAGAGGCTAAGCAACCTTCGATGATGAGCCAAGGATACATGAATGAGACTCATTAGGATGGCCAGGACCTGGCCAGGAAGAGCAGCCGTGAGACTGTTATAAACGACTGGGGAGATGGTATTCTTAACCGATGTTGACTGAGTACAGATGTGTGCATTAGTCACTTCCTAATTCTAATGAGCTCGGGAGGTAGACACGGTCAGATGAAGAAACTGAGGTAAACAGGCCAAATCATTCACTCAAGGTCATTCATTTTTCTAATCTGTTTTTTTTTCTTTGGTACCAAGAACTGAACTCAGGAACTGACACTGGCCCAGCCCTAGTCTGTTTTGTGTTGCTAAAAAAAAAAAAAAAAAAAAAAAAGCCTGGGTTAATTATAGAGAAAGAAATTTGTTTAAAATAGGCAGCTCTGGAGGCCAGGAAGTCTGAGATCCAACTGGGACCTTGCTTACTGTATCACACCAGGGCACAGGGCATCACTCAGCATGCCAGCACAGCATGCAAACAGCCAGATTCCTGCGTGTGACTAAAGCAGGCGAGGCTGCCACTTGCATCCTGTGGCTCTCTCTGAGCCTGATCTGAGAGGGAAAAGTCCTCTGGGTGCTGGTTGCCCCACAGAGCATGCTGTGTGCAGTGAAGGCCAGCGAGAGTTGTATGAGGTCGTGACACCTGTGCTCTTTCCCTCCTCCTGAGGCCTCTGGAGGCGCCAGAAAATCACAGGAGACAATTTAAGAGGGAAGACACATCCAGCAAGAGGACAGGGTCCTGTGCCCACAGCCGTGGCCCGTGAGGCTCCAGGCGTGACTCAGTCACAGTGGTCAGAGGATGGGCCCCAGAGGTTCAGCGAGGATGAGTGTGGCGCAGAGTGGAAGGACCACTTCTTGGCAGCTCCTTGGCAAAGGGACCCCCGTGCTGCCCACTTTACCCCGTCACTTCTCTGTCTGTGCCTGCCATCCACCTCGATCACCATTTGCGTGAGGTGGGGCCTGGGAGAATGAGACTCATCCTAATGGACGTGGACCCCAGAAGTTTACCCTCGCCTAATTAATAATTCTGCTCACCCAAGTCAAGAGCAGCCATCCCAGGGAGCCAGATGCCAGCCTGATGGGCCTTAGGAAAGCTGGTTCCTGCTTCATCTTTGCTCTTCCAGTACCACTGGCAGGATGTGCCTAGCCAGGACTGCGGTGGAGGCCTTGGTGTGGTGTGGCTTTCAGCATTACAAACACTACATTCCTGTGACCCTGGTACCTCCTGCCTTGTGTTCACTCCAGGATTCATCACCACACTCATTCACTCATTCATTCATTCATTCATTCATTCATCCATTCATTCATTCATTTGTTGCTTGATCAGTAGACACTGATGAAGGGACTGCCTATACCAGGCAAGGCTGGAATCTCAGGATGTGGTATGGAACGAGGGTCATAGTAACTGCTCAGGATGCTTGCTATCAGCTGGGAGACAGAGCAAAAGACTGACGGTGTGGTAGGATTCAGCATGGAAGAGCTATGACTGAAGGGGTCTAAAGCATCTTGGGGATGTGATAGGCTAATGAAGGGCCTGCTGGGGTTTTCTGGCCGTGGCCATTTGTAGCCTTCTGAGCAGGAGTAAGGTGAGTGGGGTGAGGCCCCGGGGGGGGCTGGTGCATAAACAGGTCAGGAGGGAACACTGGCACTCTGGATGCCTGCTGGGCATGGGGTGACAGGGCCAGGGGAGGGCCTGGGATCTATCACCAAGACAGTACTTTGTAGGTATGGGCATCAGGCCTGGATTTATTTATTTATTTATTTATTTATTTATTTATTTAGTGGTGCTAGGGATAGAACTCAGGACCTTGTACTTGCCAGGCAGGCACCTATGCCACTGAGCTATCTCCCCAGCACCTTAGGTATAGATTTAGAGCTGTCATGATGACCATGCCAGGTGTTCAGGACTTAGCCTAAGTGAGAAGCAGCTCCAGCAGGCCTTCATCTGTCACCCAGCTTGGGAAGCCCAGGATCCCAAATTACTGATACCAGGACTTATAACCCATCAGGGAGATGGGCAGAAGTCATCTGGGGGGTGTGCCCAGATGCCATAGCTCTTTCCATGGCACAGAAATGCCCTTTTGATGAGAAGACCATCTTTGTTTCTTCACTCCTTTGTTCACCTGATCATTACCCACCCATGTACCTCTTCACCTGTCCATCCATCCTTCCACACATCCCGCAGCCACCCATCTACCTATGCATCCATCCACCTACCCATCCATCCATCCACCTCCAATCCGCCCACTAACCTATCCACCCATCCCTGTACCCATTTGTTATGGTTTGTGTGTACTTGTCCTCCCTGCTAGAGTCTCATACAATCATTGGGCTGTGGTTCTAGAGTTTGTGATTCATTCATAATTCAAGGCTGGGATTATGGGTATGAGTTCTACACCCACCCTGGGGCAGACAGCCTGAAGGCAATATAAGGAAAGGAGAGGCTTGCCTCTGCCACTGCTGCACTGCTTGTCCCTCTTGCATTTGCTTTTTGCTGTTTTCTGCCACCATGGACAGCTACCCCCTGCCATGGGCCACTCTGCCTTGGAGCCAGCCGAGAACGGACTGAAACCTCCACAAACTGTGAGCTAAATAAACCCTTCCTTTCTTAACTTGAGGCATTAGGTATTTTGTCCCAGCAATGAGAGAAGAGGAACTAAGATACCACCCATTCATCCTCCCATCTCTCTACCTGTGTATTCATCCACCCACCCTTCCCCTCACCCACCCCAAGAAAAGATACACCTTAAAAATAGCTCGACAAGCTCCTGGCCCAGGGCCTTCCCGACTCCTGTTTCCTTGGCCAGTGGTGTCCTTTGAGATGCTCTTGAAAGAAAGGATTTCTTGATTCAGTCTAGAGAAAGCCAAACCTGCTTTGCCCTTTGTGTGGCTTCCCAGTGCATCTGCATGTAGTAAGGGCTCTGGGAGGTCCTGTAAGGAGGAAGCTGGTCTGCATTCTTTCTCAGATATAATGTTTCCTACATCTTTTTGACCAAAGAATGCTTTTTCATGGAGTACCCGTTAGCCTCCCAGGGAATTAATGATTCGTGAAATACACTTCGGGAAGCATTCCTTTAAGCACAAAATCTTTTTTTAATTATAATGACTTGCATGGAATATTCATAAGATCAATTGTATATGTACCTGCCTTCACGTATAGAGTGACTCATCATGCAGTCTCTTCCTGCACTTCAGGGAGCATTGCCCTGTGCGTCATTCCATCATGGAACCTGTGGTCACCGGCCGGAAGGGACTGAAATGGCGTTGAGTTCCTGGTTTTTGAGGGGATTTTCTAATCTTTTCCTTTTGTGTGCTTACTGTAATTGTCCCCATACCTGCTTAGGATATGACCTAAGGACCTGACCATACATACCTCTTTGTCATAGTGAGCTTGAAATGTAGTGCTCGTAGTTCAGGCTAGAAATTGTAACTACTCAAATGTCTTTGGAGCTAGTTTGCTGCCTTAAATCTATGTTCTGGATAATTGAGTATGTGGGATGTGGCCTTTGGATAAGTGGAGTGTTACTGGTACTAAGAGAAGGAAAGGTCTGCTAGTTACTGGAGCTGGTACTGGATAAGAACATTGTCTTTGAGGTTAGATGCTGCTGGGTTTGAGTCCTCACTCGACCTCATCCTGTATGACTTGGGACAAGTTACTGTACCTCTGTGATACTCAGTCTCCTAGTTTAAATGTGACAATGTTTGAGGTAGATATTAAATGAGATTGTGTATGCAAAGTGCTTCACAGCAGGTCTGGAATACCATCGATGCTTAATAAAGGGCAGCAAGGCCAGGACTAGGGGAAGCAAACCCAGAGCACTGTCCAACCTGTGTAGGTAGGGGGAGCACCAGCTTAAAGTCTGTGTCCCGGGTGCCTCCCTGACTCCCTGCTGTCCCCACCCTGCCTTGCATGATGGTGCCACCTGCCACTGTCTAGACTGAGCGCCTGAAAGGCCTCTGGTCAGAGAGGCCCAGGCTCTCCCCTGGAGCCCAGCAAGGGAACCTGGTGTGAGAGGAGATCTGTGTCCAGGGAAGCCGTAGGCTGAAGGTCCCCCCGAGGACAGGAAGCGCTGTGGCCTGCAGGTCAGAGGGAACTCTGCCCACTGCTCCAGACCCTCAATTCACCCTCAAAACTTTTAAAAACACAAACAGTGGCAAGAACAGCATTTGCATAAATCTCATTAGAAAAAGTGCAAGTTTCATAAATCTTGTGATAAATTAGTGCGATATCATTCTCAACGTGATGTATTAATTTTAGGGCGAAATGGATGGTGCTGTGATCATTGTGGGTAATTATGAGTGTCCTCAAAGAGAAAGCGATTTCTGGGGGCCCTTTTCTGGCCTCCTCCAAGTGGGGGAGGCTGGGCACGGAGAAGGTGTCTTTCACACCTGCCTTCTGCTTGCACTTTAGTTCCTTTTCCTGCTGTGGAAAGGTGACGAGAAGCCCAGCTGGGTCCCCTCTGGCTGGAGGGGAGCACAGAGGAGGTGCAGGAGGGGGTGCGATTCCAGAGTCAGACTGTCAGGCCTAGGCTTCCTGGAGCCAAGTTACCTTCATGGAGAATTTTAGATAGCTTGGCCTGGGCCCCTTTCAGCTGGAACCCGCTGGTTTTTAAAAGCTGGGCAACATCTTCTGGGAGCTAGTTGGGGCCACCACTCTGCACTAAAAGCATAGTCCTGCTATGTAAGCTCGAGTTGGAGAATCATGGCTGTGACTTCGAGGTTCTTCACTGGACCCCATGTTGGAATCACTCAGGGAAGTTAAGAAAATGCCAGCGTCCAGGCCCTACAGTGGACTAGTTAGTTAACACAGGCTTCTTAGCATTTAGGACCTGGACAGCCTTATTTTAGAAGCTCCCTAGAGCATGCTAATATGAAATCGGGTCAAGTATCATTGCTTTGGGGCCATAAATTAACTTCTTTTTATGTTGGGATTTAGAAAATTTTGAACATAGCAAGGGCAATAGATAGATCTTGTTATGTATCTGCCCTGCCTGTAGATTGGCCTAAGTGAAGGAGAACCCAACAGTGGGGGAACTCACACATAGGAAGGTGCAGAGACTCTGGAAAGCTGGCTTCGCTGCTGGGCACAGAAGGGCATCCCTGCCAGCAGCGGCTTCCAGCCTTGCTGTGCACAAGGGGTACTCCAGGTTTTAAACTTGGTAGGGCTCATCGGAAAGTTCAGTGGCTGGAGCCCAGACCCTGAGTCACACCTTGGAAGCGTGGGACATGGGTGCCTGCAGTGTTCTGGCAGACGGGAGGTCACTCTACGGTGCTGTTTCTTGGCTTAGTCCTAAAGACCGAAGAGCTGCAGACATCCTCCAGACCCTCCACCTCAGCTCCGTGGAGTCCTGGGGTGGGTCTTTCTGATTTTACATCTGGTCCTTCTTCAGAGATTCGGATGTACTAGGTCTGGACTGCAGCTCAGCATCTGGAATTTCAGAATTGCTACACGTGTTAATCGTGCACAGCCAGGGCTGAGATGACCCTTCCCTGCACCAGAAAGAGGCTTGGAGACAAAGAAAGACCCGGATGCAGCAGCGACCAGCAGCATTGTCCAGCCAGGCGCTGCCCTCCTGGAGGCTGCTGTTGCCCTCCCCCTCGGTCTCATCCAGGGCAACAAAGGGTCTCAGGGCACAGCCTCAGCCTTGCGCTGTGTGGAACTGTGATGAGTGCCTTGGTGCTGGAACCCAGGGCAGGAGGGCAGCGTGAGGGTCGCTCTGAGCAGGGAGGAGCCAGCGTGAGTCCAGCAGTGTTTAGATTATCTCTTCGCTAGCCTTTAACGGCCTGCAGTGCTCTGTTTATTTTAATGATAATGTCAAGTTCAATTTGCCGTCATTTTTCCACATTTCCTTTTGTAAAATTAATTGAACAGTTCAATGAATTGAAAAGTTTCAGGAGAGGGGGAAAAAAACACCCACCCCACTATTATCACTGTTATTCAATCTGGTAACTATGTTCGTCTCTCTGGGCCCTGAGAAAGGACTTTGGCCCCCTGTGGGCCTGGGAGCTGCGGCAAGGACTTGGGAAGGTCAGACCACACATTCTCCAGTCCTTTTTTTCACAGCCATTTCATTCTCAGGCTGCTATTTCTGGACAGAGAAAAGTGCCTGGTCTCTCACGGACCTTGACTCTGTGGCAGCTTATTTTAAGCCACGCTGTGAGCCCCTGTCCTGTCTGTGGTGCTGGGCACCTGTCTCGGGTGTGTGTGGCCGCAGAGCCCGGATACTGTAGCTGTTGATGACGGATGTGACTTCAGAGGGGCATGGCAGAAAGTGCAACATCCTGGGAACCCGGGGGGCCAGTTTGAGTGTCAGATCAGCCGCCTGCCAGCTACTCAGCTGGGTGACCATCAGCTTGCCCCTGAGCCACGCAGCCAGATGTGCTGTGGGCGCTGGTGTGGGCATGAGAGCCTCAACCCCACTTGCCAATATGTGCATTTGTTCTTCCCAAAGACACTGTGCTGTGGCCACCAACTCCAGCCCTTCTGGTGACAGAGACCCACATGAGTGGCCCAGGTCACACGGTGGGTTGTAGCTGGGTGTGAGCCAGAGCAAGGCACCTTATTCTCTCCCACAGAATCTTCTGTGTCCCAAGTCCTTGGGCTCTTAAGGAGTGCTGGCTTGAGGGCTCTGCCTGGGACACAGGTGAGGGATAGGAATAGTCCCTGGCATCCAGGCTGCAGACACGTGTGTGACCTGGGGGAAATCGTGGTGTGTCTGTGAGCTGCAGCTTCCTCACCCGGAGAGGCGATGTCAGCCCTTCTGTGTAAGGTCATTAGGAGAAACAGCACATAGTGGATGGCGCCCCTGGCACAGTGCTTGCACCTGGGCGAGTGAGTGCCAGTTCCCTTCCTGCAGATAGCATGTGTGTCTGCTCTAAGCAGGCAGCATGGGGGGTGATGCCCGAGGGCATGGGGGATGGGGACACTTTCCTTCACCTGGAGCAGGGTATCCTGCAGAGAGCGGAGGTGGTTGTCAGTGAGGAGTCTGGGAGGCTGACCACGGCCTGCCAGGACAGAGGGACCAACATCAGACATCACTGCCCTGCTGGCTCCTGTCTGGTGGGCAGGTGCAGAGCCTAAGAACTCCAACCCCCCAGAAAACTCTGAGATCAAACCAAGTTCAGAACCTAGGAGGATTAGCGGAAAGAGCTGATCAAAAGCAGGAGAGCAGAGAGACTTAAGACAAATGAGATGAGCCCAGGAGTCAGGGCCCTTAACTGGCGGTCTGATCCCAGAAGAGAGACAGATAAGACTGCAGGCTCCCGGGCCACCCTCAGAGGAGAGGAGAGAAGGAGAGAAGCCCCTCAGTGGCAGAGACTAGGGGCAGGCCAGGAATAGGCCAGGCTTCTCTCCCATGGGTGGGCTGTAGCAGGCAGATAGCTCTGGGATTTGAGTCTCTGAAGTCCTGGGCATAGCCACAGCCTTGGAGCTGGGGTTTGGAACTGATGTCTGTGTCCTGTCAGCCCAGGCCCATCCACACAGTGGCCTCACAGCAGGCCCGGGCTCCTCCTTCCACAGGAGAGGAGGGGTTTGGTGTGTCTTATCCTCCTTTTGGCTGTCACTGGTTCCTGCTTCTGAGCTGGTTGGCAGGATGTGGCCCTAGATCCTTGGCCTCTGGATGAGAGGGACAGTAGATCACAGCTGGTAAAAGTCCTTTTAGGTCAGATTGGAAGAGGTTTGCTTTCATGTGTCTTTAGGATTGATGATAGTAGCTGCATGGAACCCAGTGTTGGGAACAGCTCTGAAGCTGACTATAAATTCCACAGAAAAGGGTGCTGTGATTGATTAGTAATGCCTGTGCGGGCAGAGGAAGGGACTGCCTAACTCCTTGGCCCTTGGAGGAACAGTAGTAGTCTGTGGTGGAGAGGTGGAGAAGAGAAGGGAGGGGATCAAGCATGTCCCAGAGCTGCAGCCTCTGCCTTTGAGGCCCTGTGGCCCTGGTGTGCACGCAGAGGTGTGGGAGAGGAGAGGCACTCAGGGGACAGCGGCAGCATGGGTACGGAAGCCTGGGAGGCCGCGAAGTGCGGGGGCGGCGGCAGCCCGGGCTGGGGGCTGTGCTCACACTGGGAAGAGCCCTGGATCTCATGGGAGGGGGTCAGTTTCGGTGCTGCAGGGACCGTGGGAGGTGTCCGTGCCTTAGGAAGAAGCTGCTGCCAGGTGGAAGCGCAGTGTCCTTTCTCCCTCCTTGTGCATCCTGCAGTCCTCTCTGTTTTGGAACACACATAGATTTTTATCCTTCTCCAATTCAGAAAAAACAAAAGGTCTCTCAGCCCAGCCCCATCCTGCCTGACTTTCTGGCCGGCCCCCTGTCTAGCAGCTCTCCGGGAGCGGCCTGGCATACCAATCCTGGCCCTCGCCCCTCGGTGCAGATGACAACAATGATAGTAATAACAGTCATCTCAGGCATCAGTGTGGCTCAGCGGGGCTGCAGGGAGCCACGATTGTCCGCCCCTCGCCTGGAAGATGCCACTTGCTGCGGAGCGGCTGCAGGGGTGGCAGAGGATGAGTGTGGCCCTGCCCCCGCCCCTCCCAGTGGCCTCCACCGTCTGCTGAGCTGACCTGAACCTTCACCATCCCCTGACCTCCAGGGCAGGGCACCCTGTCCCAGGACAGGGTTCTTGCACCCAAGGATAGGATACTCAGTTGCCAAGAGAGAAGAGATACCCCTAGGAGAGAACACAGGGTGGACCGTCCAGAGGCTGGACCCCCTCTGATTTCACCGAACCAAGTGTGGCTGGTTTGGACTGCGCTGGGTTTGATTAGCAAGCTGTCTCCCATCATCACACAGCGTCAGGGACTCACTTGCTACAGTGTTGCTGTGGCTCCGAGAGATCTCTGCTGCTTTCCTGCTTCCAGGCGCCTTTTCCAAGATCTCTGGCAGGTGCCAGAGTCGTTCTTTTATTCCTTGTGGACCTCTGGGGTGCCGGCAGCTCTGTCAGGCTTAGGGACACTACCAAGAATGTGACAGGCCAGGCCTCCCTCCGTGGAGCCCCTGCTTATGGGGCAGGCAGAGGGTTGAGGTGGGCAGTCAGTAAGTCATGTGAATAAATGGATCGGTTCAGAGAGGAAGAGCTGTGAGGACAGTATCTTGGGGAGTGTGGGGACAAGAGTGGCCAGAAGTCTTACTAGACTCTGTGTGGCTGAGCTTGTATTGTGTTACTGGAAGGCCTTGAGAAGACGCTAAGGGTTGGCCTGGGAGAGGAGCCTGGAGCCCGCTGGGTATAGTGATAGTGATGGAGCCTGCCGAGCAGAGGCACATCCTAGGCAAAGGCCCCTGTTCAGGAGCAGAAAGAAGGCTCATGGACCCAGAGGAGCATGATCCCAGGGAGCCCAGGTGATGCAGGGGGAGCATTATCTTGGGCTAGACCACTAGAGCCTCGGGTATGACCTGCTTTTTTTAAAAAATTTTTTAACTGTGAACTACACACAAAATTTATTATCTCAGTTAATTTTAAGTGTAGTTTAGTAGCATTAAGTACCTTTATGCCCTTATGTAACCAATCTCCAGAACTCTATTTATCTTGAAAACCGAAACTGTGTACCCATTAAACAATAAATCTGCACTCCACCCTCCCCAAGCTCCTGGAAACCACCGTGCTACTTTGTCTCTGTAAATCCCATGAGTCTAGGTTCTCTATGTACTATAGGTACTTTTCCTTTACTCGTAAAAGGGAGATTTCTCTTTATTTGTCTTTCTGTGCCTGGCTTATTTCACTTCACATAGTGGTCCTCAGGGTTCACCCATGTCACAGCAGGTGTCAAAATTTCCTTCCCTTTTAGAACTAAGTAATACTAAGTAATATTCCTTCCATTGGATATATATGCTACAACTTTCTCATCCAGCCTGTCCACCCACCTACCCACCCACCCACCCACCCACCCACCCACCCACCCATCCATCTATCCATCCACCCACAGGTGGACACATGGACTGCTTACCCCTCTTGGCTATAGTGGATAATGCTGCTATGAGTATAGAATGATCTAAGCTCATTGCTAGTCTGCTTCCCAGCCAGGGGGTCAGGCTGGGTAGATTGGCACAGAGTGGAAGGGGGTAGCCCGGTGGTGACACTTCTGCATGATGGAGGCGGACACACCAAATACAGAAACTCCCCTGGCTGCACTGATTGAGCTGGGAACCGTAAGACTGAGCCCTTAAATCATCTTGGGACTGGAGGAGCTTTTCTCTGCATCCAAAATGTGAGCCATAAACCAGGTTGACTTACGGGCTGCACTCACTGGTCTGCTTGTTTACGGCCAGCACCCTTCCATATTGGTTGATGCCTGTACTGTGCCCATTGTTAAATATTTGAATATCACCCTGCTATAAACCAGCACCAGGACTTCCTATCTGGCTGTGCAGCAGTGTTCCCTGCAGGGGCTGTAGGGGCTGTTGTCTAGATGTTTCCACTCTGAGCTCCTTCCTAGTGCTCCCTGGCTACTTCTGATGCATTGTCTTGGTCTTATTTGGGTTCCCCAGAAGCAAGCTTTTGGACTGAGGATATAGCTCAGTGGCATAAGCACCTGCCTGGCAAGTGAAAGGTCCTGAGTTCGATCCCTGGTACAAAAAGAAAAGTCACACACACACACACACACACATACACACACACACACACACACACACAGCAAGCTTTGTGAAGGCCAGGTGGCTTGCTTGGGGAGCCCGGAAACACACACAGGGCAGAGAATGTGGGACACGGAAGGGGAGGAGGAGGAGGTCCTAAAGATGCTTCACCTCTGCCATGGCCTGTTTTCTGCTGCTCAAGCAGGATATCACAGACTGGTGGTTTACAAAGAACTGAACTTTATTTAGCTGTGGTTTGAGGGCTGAGAAGTGCAGGAGCCTGGCACCAGCACCTGGCACAGACCTTCATGCTACATCATAGCACATAAGGGCTTTACCGGGTACAGTGGCACCAGCTGCCAGCTCAGGTCCCTAATGCCAGCACAGGGCCTTGCCCCGAGTCATGGCCTCTTCAATTCTGATTCCCTCCTGAGGGCCTTGCCTCCAAGTGCCATCAACAGGAGAACTGGACATTAAGTTTCCAACACAAGAACTTTTGGAGAGCATATTCAAGTCATAGCATCAACAAGTCACTCTGTGGACAACTAGATGCTAATCCCACTGGGGGGATCTGTGAGCCAGAGTGGAACATGGCCTCTAAGTTGTCCCCAGCATATCCTCTTTATTCATCATTGCCCTGCAGCTACACACCGAGCACGGCCACCAGCAGCATCAGCTGCCTGACCTTGAGGCCTGTCCCCTGTGCATGATGGCCAAAACTCCTCAGGGAGAGTGGCAGACGTTGGCAGCTGACACTTGGGCTGGCAGGCACGGCCGAGGGTTAGCAGGCAGGATCTGCTGTGGATGTCTATCTGCCCCCGTCCCACCATCTTCAAGGGTACCCCAGTGCCATAAGTCACTGGGTCTCTTCTTACCATTGGGAAGAGCTCCAGGTCTCCTCTTTGCTGGGGAGGATAGGGTCGTGCAGCCGCTGTGGATTCCTCCTTAAGTTCAGTATAGAATTTCCACATGACCCTGCAGTTCTGTTCTTGGTATGTACCTCTGAGAATGAAAAGTGAATGTTCAAACCAAAACTGGCACCCGAGTGGATCGATGTAGTGACATCATGCACAATAGCCAAAGATGGGACAACCTGGAGGTTCATGGGCTGGTGAACGTATGAACAGGATGCGTGATGACCACACCATAGTACTGCTCAGCTATTGAAAACAAGAGCAGGGCTGGGCCGCTGCTCGGTGATGGAGCTCTCATGCAGCGTAGGTCAGGCCGTGGGTTTACGCCCTAGGACCAAGGGAAATACAGGAGTGATGTTTAATACATGTGATAAAATGAAAATGAAAAATCTAAAATGGATAAGTCTTGGAAGTACAATGCTGATTTAAAGAATCCAGATGCAAAAGGTCAATTTTGTTTATATGAAATGTCCAGAAGAGGTAAGTCCATAGAGACAGAAAGTGGGTTGGTGGTTGCCAGGGGCTAGAGGAAGGACTGGGGGTAACTGCTAGGTCTCTTTCAGTGAGACGCAAATGTCTTGGAAGTAGTTGGTAGTAATGGTTACACACCATTGAAAATGTGCTAATGGCCACCAATTTATACATTTTAGTTAAAATGGTGGATTTCATGTGATGTGTGTTTTGCCACAATTTTTTTAAAAGTGCTCTTGCTGTTGCATGGCTTGAGACACAGGCAGGCTTTCTTTCTCAGATAAAGCTTGTGTGTCGCATGCGCACCCCAGGGCTGCCTAGCCAGGACTGTCCCCCTCCCAGGGGCTGTTCCTCAGTGCTCTGGGCTGGAACTAAGCCCTGTGGATCTGCCTCAATCGGGGCTGAGGGCCTCGGTTGGTAGAGAAAGGAGAAGCCAGGGCGGCCCAGTTCCTGCAGAGTCCAGAGCCATGCTGGGCAGGGAGGTATGTGTCCAGCTGGAAAATTGCGGGGCGTCTTGTCTTAAATATGATATTAAATTGGCACGTTTAATTAGCACACTTAGAAAAGGTCACTAGCAATTACCTGAGACACAAAAAAGGCGTGAGCAGGCAAGAGCCTGCGAGGAAGCTGAAAAGGACCATTTTGAGCAGCACATAATTGAGGGGAAAATGGATAAAAGTCCAGGAAATTACAGGGTGGGTGACAGCAGCTGATGGCCCCATCCCTGTCCTGCCCACTGCACCCCTTCTTAGGAGGACCTGCGTGTTGGGCCTGAGCCATTTGGGATATCAGACCAAAGCACTGACCTGGCTGGAGGGCCAGCATGACCTTCCCAGAATCCCCCAGGCCTAGCTTTTTAGGGGGCCACAGGCGAGTTCCAGAGGCTTCAGGCTGCTGCGGATGCTGTGCCATCCATCGGGGCCTCCCGGGCCTCAGTTCCTGGGGTAGAATCTGCCCAGGGCACTGGGAGGTCATTCGATATTTCCCCGATGTTAGCAAGGGAGAGGGCTGAGTATTCCTGGAAGTCTGGGCTTGGGGGTGGAAATCCTTTTCCAGCTTTAGGTTGTATCTTTTAAAATAAATGGCACATTCTGCTGTCACTATGCTCCTTGTCACTGAGCAATGCAGACACTTTGGGAAGGATGCACAGTTTATCTGTAGCTCTCACAGAGCTCCTCCTCTCTGCCTAGAAGGGAAAGAGCATCAGGCTGAGGAGGTGGGCATCTAGAGGCCTGGGTCCCAGTACTGACCAGGCCACCATCTGATCTCTGGCAACTTGCTAATAATGCTCTCCGCTTCCCCCTCTTTGAGTAAGAGGGTTTCATCTTGTGGCTGCGGCAGCCTTGTGCTGTGATTCCACAACTCCCTCCTTCCTTCCTTTATTTATTTGTTTATTCATTTTTGTCCCTTCCCATCATCTACTGCTCTTCTGCTGTTTGACCTTGGAGAAGCTGCTTTGCTTACCCACCCAAATCTGTGAAATGGGTGTAATAATGACTACCAAACAGAGTTGCTGGAAGGTTTTAATGAGTGAACCCCTTGCGAATGGACCAAGGGTCTAGTGTCTCCCAAGAACCCTAGCGATACCCCAGGAGCTTCCATTTCCATTTTGGGCTCCCAGTTGAAGTCCACAGAGCTTAGCGTCAGGTCTGGAGATGTGCAAGTGTGGAGACAGATGTGGATTCTGGGTCCTGAATGCCTGGCTCCAGCTGTTCCCTCTGCTAGCTGGGAGGCCTTGGGAAATTACACAATCACTCTTCTTGGCCTTATCAGGTAAGCGGGGAGATTGCTAGCGGGGACTGAATTCGATGGCTCCATACCTGGGAATGACTAGGCTCAGGACCTGGCCCCTGATCAGGGCCCAAAAACCTTAGCTATCACTGTCCTGTTAGAAATGACCTCTTCGACATTCCCTTACAGATAGCTCATTAGCCGTCCTTCTCCAGGTCAGATTCCCAGCCCTTAGGATCCTTCCCTCATTTGCTCTTCAGTAAACACAAGCATCACTTGTGGAGCTCCTGTCCCCTCTGATAGGGTCAGCTGAACCCTGGAAAGGAGGCGTGGCTCCACACTGCAGTCCGCTCCAACGGCACCCACCCTGGAACCAAGAAGATGTTTGCCTTCTTCAGAAAATGGCACACTGCACACAAGCCAGTTTGGAGATAGACCCTGGGGATTTGCGGGTATTGGTTGTCCAAATTTGCCTGGTACCTCCAGGCTTAGTCATAAGAGCTGGAAAATACCTCAGTTGTAGAAGTCACCGTGGTACAGCGCACACCCAGAGCATGGCAGACAATAGCCACGCAGGCGCTATGATGTGTGGACAAGTGTCTTAATGATGCTCCGTGACCTGCTGGGGCTTTGTGGGCAGCTGTTCCCCACTGGAAGGCCAGCCACTCCAGCAACGTGGTAAGGAATGAAGCTGACCTCCTCTGTTTGCCCTCTGCTCTCTGCCTTGGCCACTCCAGGTTCCTCTGTGACCCAGCTGCTGGCCCGGGACATGGACAATGACCCCCTCGTGTTTGGCGTGTCAGGCGAGGAGGCCTCCCGCTTCTTTGCCGTGGAACCCGACACTGGCGTGGTGTGGCTTCGGCAGCCCCTGGACAGAGAGGTATAGACCCTGTCTGCAGCCCTGCTCCCGCCCTTTCCTAGGGGGCAGGCACAGACCTTGGCAGAAGGTGGCTCAATACCTTTGGGGCCTTTCCTCGGAGGCCCATTTTGGCCCTTCAGTAGCATTCTCTGAACTGACATCCCTCTTCAAGGGATATTAGGATATGGGGTCACTGGGGGAGTCTCCAAGAAAGGAGACAACATCCGATGGGCAGGAGTAAATGTGACCATGGGGTCATTTTTGTAGATGTAAAACCTATCTTGACCCCCCCACCCAATCCTCCTCCAAAGTAATTTTCTAGAGAAGTAGATGGTGACGCAGGCATAATATACCCCAGCCCTTGCCCTCTCCTTGGTGCTGGAGAATGAAGCCATACATGCTTCGTCCCTTAGCCATGGCCCCTGGCCCTTTTGAGATAGCGGCTCTATAATTTGCCTAGACTGGCCCTGAGGTTTTGCTCCTCCTGCCTCAGCCTTCTGAGCAGAGGGCTTTTCATGGGTGCGCCACTATACCTGGCTTATTTGCAACTTCGAGACAGAGCCAAATGTCTGGCATGCAGGATTCCCTGACTTTTCTCTCAGATTGCTCCTCAGGCTCATATGCCAACTTCCTACCCTTACCCAAAGGCAAGAGCAGCCCCAAAACAGCTCGTAGGGAGGATGGGCCTCTGCGGACTCGTCCAGGGCTGGGCCAAGGGCGCCCAGCAGCTCTCTAACTCTGCTTTCCTCCCTCTCTCCTTTCTTCCAGACCAAGTCTGAGTTTACAGTGGAGTTCTCTGTCAGCGACCACCAGGGGGTGAGTGTCCTTCTAGGCTGCTGGTCCCCTGGGAGGCACGCGCAGGATTTGGCACCATCAATCACATGGGTGGCGTGGGGAGAAGAGACCAGGGAAAGGTGGCGGTGCCAACTCTGTGCCCTTCTCTTGCCAGGTGATCACACGGAAGGTGAACATCCAGGTCGGGGATGTGAATGACAACGCGCCTACCTTTCACAATCAGCCCTACAGTGTGCGCATCCCTGAGGTAGGAGCTGCCAGGACTGCCCTGGCCGGGATGCCCAGCTGGCTGCTCCAAGCCACTTGTGTGGGGTGGGCAGAGAGCCAGCTGGGCAAAGGGCAGCTCCAGTATTCACTCTGTACTGCTTGGTGGGCAGGCTGACATCTCTGAGAACAGAGGCCTGGGCCGTGGCGGTGGTTAGGAGCATGGCTGGCTAAGGGGTGGTAGGGGTCTCAGGCTGGAGAGGACCTGCTCTGGGGGAGGCCAAACCTGCAGCTGGAGCCAGCAGGCAGCAGGACTTGGAGGGGCGGGTGCACAGCCCAGACCAGGCCTTCGCAGGGTGGCAGACTGTCAGGCTGTCAGCACATTCCTGCCTTGGCCTGGATCGGATCCCGGTGGGCCTCAGGAGCAGCCTTGGAGGACTTTCCCTGGCTCTATGCCTCCCGAAAGCCCCCACGCCCGGTCTGTGTGCCCTGCGTATGTGTGCATGAGTGCATGTGTGGAAAATCAAGCCAGTGCTGGTAATTGAGAAGTACAAATTACTGCATTACAAACGCTTCGTTAATAAGCTGGCTGCTGGCTCCCAGTGGCACTGGGGTTCTTGCTGTTCGTTGTCCAGTGCACCAGGAGTTAGTGATACGAAGACACTGAGTACAGTGAGAGAGGCCGCTAACGTGCGGGGGGGGGGGGGTTGGGCAGGCGGGTAAAGGATGACTAGCCACGATGGGAACTGGAACCCCCTGCAAAGGCAGCTTGGCCCCGTGGCGTCTGGCTTGTGCCCTGTTTATCAGTCACCAAGTCTGAGAACAAAGAGTTTTGGGCCGTGGCCTGGGAGAGCGACTTGCCCAGGGTCACACAGCTGTGACTGGGCCTTCTGGCTCCAGGACAGGCTCAGGATCCCGCAGGGATGGAGATACCCTGTCCCTGTCCCCGCTTCCTGGCCTCATTACTCAGCTGGGAGCTGGGCGTCCTCTGCCAGTGCCAGATGGGGGGGTGAGGAGGTCAGATGTGCAGGTGGGGAAGCACCAGGGAGCCCGTGCCCCTCCCCACCAGGCAGAGGCCACTGTCCTAAGCAGGGGAGGCACAGTGCTCTGCACTCTGGCCGCCATGCCCGGGGACTGCGGCTTGGCTCTGGGCTCCCTCTCATTTGGAAATCTCCCTAATTTAATTAAGGGGCTCTACGTGCCAACCTGCACTCTGGGCCTGGGCTCAGAAACCAAGGGCATGGCTCGAAGTTAATGAGCCTTGGACCCATTGCTCAGCTGCCGTCCTGGCAGGCCCGGCTGCCCTGCACCAGCTCTCCGGGGGCAGAGGGCAGCCGCAGTGGCAAGGGGATAGATAGGTCGTGTCCCTTCTCCCCAGCCCTTCCTCTTTCCCCCTTCAGAGATAGTTCCCATAGCACCCAGCCTTGTGGGAACCCCTGGGGTTCTCCAAGCAGCAAAACCCTTCCGCAATTCATTTATTTAGCAAATATTTGTCATGTCTGCTCTCGTCTTGGCTCTATGCCGGCTGGTTCCTGGAGGCCCAGGCAGCCGTGCAGTGTGGGATGACGGGAGTCAGAACTCGGGGCAGGAGACCAGATGGAGCCCTGCCCTGCTCCCACATGGCTGGGTCTGTTTAAGGTGTCACTTGACCTCTCTGGGCCACTGTGCTCCTTATCTAACAAATGGAAGAACAGGCAGGATAAGGTGGCCTCTGCCTCCTGCCCATCTGATGGGCACACGGTGCAAGGGCACACGGCCTTGGAGGGAGGCCCACGGGTGTCCTTGCTGATGTGTCGCTGTCCTGGTCCCTGCAGCCATCATACTCAATGTCCTCTTTGACTGGTCGGTGTGGGCATCGGAGGTGTGGTATCAGGCGGATGGGGGCCAAGCCACCAGCCTGGCCTGGCTCCAGCCTGCGCTGGGGGCCTGCTGGTTCTGCCTTGGAATAATGCCTGCAGTTCTCTGTGTGCAGGATGTGCACCCTGGACCCCACCAGCCCCCAGCCCCTGCCTGAGAAGTGAATTCAGTGGCAGAGGTTCTTGGATGTGAACAGGATGAGAGCGAAGTCCCGAGAAACAGAGGAAGAAAAAAAAAGAGTGGATGCAGCAGACGCTGGTGGGCTGGAGTGCAGGGGCTGCTGAACAGACCAGGAAATCTCAGCTGGCTTCTTGGAGGAGGCGGGTTTCCAGGACAACCTGGCTGAGGTGGCAATGGGTGTTCTGTGGGTACCACAGGAACAGGGAGGGTGGAGTCAAAACCCGTGCTTCTAGCTGTATTGTTGCCAGACTTTAGACCTGTCCTATCTTTCTGATGACCTTGACCTCTAAAGCTGTCAGACTGCTTTGTTGGAGCAGCCGCTTGCTGCTGGGGATGACGCCCAAAACACCAGTCCCATCCCCGTTAGCGCTAGATTGATCCTTAGGGGTGCCGAGGCACTAGGATCTATTCAGCTGCTCCTTGGCCGACTCTGCCGCTGCACCCAGTCCTTTCCGTCCTAACTACGGCTCCTTCAGCCCCGAGCCTGGTTAATAGCCGTTGGGTGCAGGTGCCCAGGGGGCGGTGCGGACCTGCACAAGGGGAGCTTTCTGGTGACGAGCGCCCGCAGTTGAGTCCTCTGCTTTTCTGAGGGTGTGCTGAGCTCCCCATCCCTGCTGTATGAAAGCGGAGGGGCACTTTCTGTCTCTGAAGCCACCCAGCTTCAGAAAGTATCCAGAGAGCTACGAATCAGAAGGTCCCAGGGGAGCTCTGCGGGGCTGCCCCGAGAGAGGTTTTGAGGGGTCCCAAAGGCAGCACTGGGCAGATGAGAACTTTGAGCTGATCGGCGTGGCCTGGAGCTCTGGCCTGAGGGGACCCCGCCAGCAGCCCACAGCCTGAAATAGCAGGGTGTGGGAGGCCGGCCAAGGGCAGGCCCCGCCTCCAGCCCGCCCAGCCCAGGCAGGTGCGTGTTTGGGTTTGTTTGTTCTCCTTTCCCCTCCCGCCCACCCTTCTCCCCTTGCTCTGCCGTCCTCCATGTAATTATCCATTTTATCAGGGTGAAAGGGCCTGCAATTCACTTGTCGAAGCCCTAACGAGGGAGCGTGGAAGCTTTCAAGTCCGTAAAGAAAAGGGAAATCCTGCTAGAATTGGCAACTTAATTCACCAAGCCAGCCTCGACAGACCTCATTAAGTCCCCGTGTATTCATTTCAGGCTAATGGCTGTCATGCTGACTGCTGTTTGATTTGCTGTAATAGACTTTTATGGCGTGCCAATTTGCTCAAACGTGTTTGCCTGTGTCTGTGCCCAGCGGTGCTGCTCCGCTGAACGTCGGGGGCGCGTGCCCGCCTTACCGACCTTCAGCGCTGTCCCCTTCCCTGCTCTCTGGGGCCAGAACTGCATCCCAGGGTGGTGACCTTAGTGCCGGAGTGTTTGGGAAGAAGGCGGGTGTGCGGCTGGAAGTCACTTGGTTCCAGGTGGCTGCTGGGTTAAAGAATCTAGGGGCTCTGTGGAGTCTCAGGGTTGCTGTGCCCTTGAAATCCTAAGAAATCCCACCTGCTCAGCTGCAGCCTCGGCTTCTGCCCACCTGGCCTCAATCTACCTGTCCCCGTGTGTCCTCTGAGTCGCCTTCCAGTTCCTCCCTCCGTCCCAGGGGCTGATGCACTGTGTTCCTCACACACATTGTGCTTCTCTCACCAGTCCCATGGCCCTGCCTGCCCTTCTCTGCCTCTGTCCAAGCCCAGCTGTGACCCACCAGGCCCTGAGCCACAGATTCTTTTTTTTAATGAATGTAACAAATATTCATTGAGCAGCTGCTAAGCAGGGCCCAGGGATTCTGAGCCAACATGGGCATGAGGGCCATGAAGGACTCAAGCATCTTCGACTGTGTACTCAGCCCTCTCTAAACCTCAGATTCCTAATCTGTAGGATAACTGAGAGCATCTATCTTGCAGGGTTGTTGTAAGGAATGTAAAGATATATAAGTATGGAAAAGTCCTCGGCCGGTCCACTTTGCGAGTCAGGGTGGAAGGATGTTTTATAAAGAGAAAAACAAGTGAAATCTGACTATACTTAAATGTGTTAACTGTGGTCTATATATGGAAATTATTTGTTTGGGCCCTTATAGGGTGAGTAGGAGTTTGTTAAAGGAGACCATGATGTCTCAGAATGTCACTCACTTTCTGGGACCCTTTGATCTTTAAAAAAAAAATCTTTTTTTCATTTATTTGGTGCTGCTCAACTCAGACTCATGTTGATTCTCCTGTCTCAGCCTTCCCAGTGCTGGGATTACAGGTGTATACCACCATGCCTGGTTTTGGAGGTCAGCACAGTGCATGGGCCAGCACAATATGTGGTACCAGGGATCAAACCCAGATCCTTGCCCTTGCCAGGCAGGCGCCTAGACCACAGAGCTGTCCCTCATCCTGATGTGTGTGTGTGTGTGTGTGTGTGTGTTAGCATTTCCCAGTGACAGGGGTGAATTCTGACCCCTGATCAGAGACTGCTGAGGAAGGACAGGCTGTGTGGATATATGTCCCTTGCAGGTCCCCATACTTGCCTCATGGAAACAAAGCCTGGCAGGCAGTGGCCCCCTGGACCTCTGCCCAGGGCTTGGTGAGCTCAAGTCCTGTACAGATCCTTATCATCGATGGCTTCAGGTGAACAGTTGTGAGGTGTGGGTGAGGCTGCCTGCAGGAGGCCTGGGGCTGGAGGAGATAACGGAGCCTGAGAGATGGGGTGTGAGGTTGGGGGTCCTTACCACAGCCTCCTGGATGCCCATACTGTGTCACTTAATGAGGAGAGCTGAGTTATTGGACCTTACTGGAGATGGGGAGCAGGGAAGAAAAGAGACCATTTGCCAAGGAAACCAAATAACTCATTCCCAGGACAGCAGCAGGAATAAGCTGCTGTGATTCTTGGGGTTCCCACGTGCCCAGTGTCCCGCTGTCCTTGTGGGACCCCCAGAGCCCTCCCCACACTGACCCTCGCCATTCTCAGGTGACTCCCATGGATCTTCTCTGGGTAAGGTGAGTGGTCTGTCCTTGGCAGGGCCAGCAGAGCCAGGATAAGGACCCAGGCCAGAGCCTGTGGCTTTTGGCCCCTGGCTTCACTTCTCCCTGCAAAATGGGAATAACCATGCCTAGCCTGTTGGCCTGGCATGTGGCTCTGTTGCTAAGATCACACCCATGAGGTGCTCAGCACAGGCCAGGAGTCATGGCTGCGGTTGTTATCATTGTACTCATGTGTGAGCTGGAGAGAGTGGGGACCGGGTGTCCTCAGTGCCAGCCCACAGGCATGTGCGTGCCCTGTTGCTCTACCTACTTGTTGGGTGACTGTGAGGGTGTAGGAAGTAATGGTACAGTGGCCTGTTTCCCTGGGGTGAGGGCACAGCCGGGTTGGGGTACAGGGCAGCCCGGTGCTGGGCTAACCATGGTGCACACAAATGCCTTACATGTTTTAACTTGTGACCCCTGAGACCCAAGAGCTCAGTGCTGTGGACTGGTGCACTCTGATTCCTGCCAGGTCCTGGACCTCAGCTGTGGCCTCATTTGTGGCACGTGGGAAGCTCTAGTGTGGTGGCCAGGTGAGGCCCAGAGCATGTGGAGATGAACTTGGCCAAAGAGGCTGGTGTATTAGCACCCCCGGGGCTGCAGCAGTGCCAGCTGCCCCGGGTGTGTGTGCCCTTCAGGTGCTGCATGATTTATAAACTACATCCTCAGGTTGCAGTGAGAGGTGGGGGAGGGAGTTCCCCATGGTGTCAGCTTCACTCATGAGAGTGTCATCTTGCCCATGCCAGGGAAGGCAGCCCCTTGACAGGCCACACTAATTTATACCTTGGGGCCACAGCGCTTGCGGCCCTCTGCATCCATAACCACTAGCCTATTGATCTGGGAAAGAAAGACCAATAAATCATTGTAGACTCGGCCTCCTGCTGGCCAGAGCTGGGTGGCTTGGTCCTGCCTGTCTGGGACGATGTCTCTATGCCCCTCTGTGAGCACCCTGGGGCTCTTTCCCTTTTCCTGTCTTCCCCTGGCATTGGCACTGTGACAAATACCAGGGACCCTTCTCTGTCACAGCAGGCAGGTGCCACAGCCTCCAGCATCCTGGATGGTGAGTGATGGATTTACAGGGAGATGCTGCCCACTCACACACATGCGCACATGAGCACCAGGCCGCCTGCTTCTGCACTGTGCTGAGGGGCTGTACTCATTTAAATAACTCATCTTCCGTCCCTCCGAGAGGTTTCATTATCTTTCATTCGTCCCCATGACACCTCTGTCAGTTAGGAGGGAATTAGTCTTTGCATTTTATAGAGAAGAGAATCTGAGACCAAACAAGTCCCTACTTCTTCAGCATCACTCCCCCTGCCCCCAAAGGTTGTCATGTGCCCCATCCACTGTGGCAGTCACAAAACACCGCACTGCTTGTGACAAGTAGGTGACCCCAGACACCCCCCCCCAGGGTCACTGCCTTCCTGCTACATCCTCCTGCTTCCCAGGTGCCAGGAGAGAATAAATCTCCATCCCCTCTTAAGTGGGCCCAGGGAGCTCAGCCTCACCTTTCCAGAAGCTTGGGGGTCCCTTGCTCCCACTAATACCCAGTGGAGAAAAGTCCAGGGCCCCTGGCTCCCATAACCACAGTGACAACTCCTTTGGGCCCATGGGGTGGGGCTGTGGGCACCCACAGAAGAGGGCAGCGTGGAAGTAGGAAGAGAAGGACCCCTCATGCCGCTGCAATCACTGTTTGGTTTTGTGGTGATAATGTTCTCAGTGACACCGGTTTCCTCGTCAGTTGAAGGTGGGAGTCTTTGGGGGCTGAATGATTCTTGGGCAATGACAGGCAGGACCCTTTGCTGGGAATACCACGCAGGGGTTGTGTGGAGCCCAGCTCGCAGGCGTTCGGGCCTCTGTGGCTTGAGCCGAGACACCTTGTGCTGTGCCCTAGTCCACTGAGGGGCCTTGAAGTGGACATTGCCAGTCAGTGCTGTGCTGATACCCAACTATGGCTGGGCTCCCGGCGCCACATTCCCAGAAGCCATCCGTCACCTTTCAACTCCTTGTCTGAAGAAGGGTATGGGCCTTTTGCCTGTACCCTTTTCCTGCAGGCAATGGGAGTTCTAGGTGGGGTTTGCTTTGGGAAAGAAAAGTCCAGGTGGGGCCCCTCTGCAGCCAGGAGCAGCTCTGACATCACTTGACAACATGAGGACTGGTGCTCAACTGTGACATAGGGCCTGGGTTCTGCTGCAGCACCCGGGGACAGGGTCACACACAGCCTGGGAGGGCTGGGGGCTCTGAGCCTCAGGGCATCCCTCTGTGAAGTAGGGAGCAGGCAGTATGACAGGTACAACCCTGCAGCCACGAAGTAGCCCTTGGTGGATGACGATTGTGACACTCCTTGTGAAAGTCCACCAGGAGCCTCGGGGAGGTTGCCGGGACACGCAGGGAACAGGCGAGCAACCTCTGTCACCAGGGATGGAGGGGTTGATACAGGGGTCTCTGGCCAGAAGCTGACAGTCCCGGGGAGTCAGGAAATGTGAGATATGCCAAAGATACGACAAGGATAAAATGAAGACAGTGATGTTGAGAAGTAAAAACAGGTCAAGTGTCTCCTATGGGCTCCTTGAAGCCAGCACAGAGGGACGGTCACAGTCCTTTACCTGACCACACTCTCGTTGTCAACATGGCAAGTGGGGGTGTAGGTTTGCCCCAGGTCAGCTCACCAATTAGTGTTACCCCACTGGGGACCAGAGTGGCAGGGAAAGACTCTCAGGGACGGGTTTTCTGGAACCTATGAAACTGAGCCCAGCCCTGAGCCCCAGGAACCCACAAGGCCTGAGTGTCTGGAGCCACAGCCCGTGGCCCTGGCCAACTCCTAGGCACAGGACATGGGTGCCACAAGGGTACTACCAGTCACAGCACTTCTCCATGCTTCCCCTTGTTCTCCCAGCCATGGGATTTGGTCTCGGACTTCCCACATATCCTCCCAAGTTTAAATATTGTCACCACAGCTTGAGGACAGGCCCTGCCATAGTGCAGCCCACATACAGTGGGCTGTGTTGATGTGTTTGCGGGCTGCCTGACCCACCTTGTTTCTGACCAGGAGGGGGAAAGCAGAAAAGCACTTTTGGTGGATGGAATTATTATAATTTCTCTGATTCCTTAGCAGCCTTTAATTACTTCACAACTTTGTGGCGCTGGCTAGAAGCCGTGAGGGGTCGGCTTTCTCTCTTCATAATAACCTTAAGTGGAAACTGCCTGTCCGTCTAATAAAAAGCCCGCTCTTCTCTCCAGATGAGATAATACCACCAGGAGATTGCACCCAGGGTGTAATCACTAGGTACAATACAATTGTCCCAGCTCACTGTCTTCATCGGCGAGCGGCCAGCCCACCTCTCAGGCGTGGGGACAGCCAGCCCCAGAGAGCTGGGTGCCCGGTCACGTCCTTGTCCAGGAGGGCACTGGCTCAAGCCGATTGCCTCTCCCAGTCCTGCCCTGGAGGGAGGGAGCTGGCATAACAGTGCCTCCCTCTGTCCGTGAGTCCTGATCCACAGGGCCTTGCGTTTCAGGGATCCATCCGTGCACGTGAGCTGCCAGGTGGTGGGCCTGCCTGTCCTCCCTGTCCTCTGTCCGCACCACAGTGCTCATGCTCCCGCAGCCTGGGCTTGTGGCCATTCCTGTCCCTAAGATGCCAGCATCTGGGCCTGCTGCACCAGCTTCTTCCTGCCACTGAGCCAAGCCCAGCCTAACGAGCAGGTTGGGGGGGTCATCTCTGTGGATGACATCCTGTGGAGGAGCAAGCTGCTCCATGTGGCCCCATGGTTCCCTCCCCGAGGCCGAGGGAGCCCCGCCCCAGGCCCTTCCCTCCAGATCTGAAGGCATGAGGCCCCATTCTTTGGGGCTGCTCCTTGCGCCTACTCACCCTAGCTTTAAAACCCTCGGGGGACCCTCTGTCTCCTGACTCTAGCCTGCCTTTCCTTCCCAGGGCCAGCTGGCTCTTGCTGGTGAGGGCCCCTGGGTCTAGGGCATCTGTGCCCGCCCGGCTGGG